>OY735237.1:8077760-8129039 GCA_963457665.1 Thysanoteuthis rhombus
ATCTTCAGGTGGTTGACTGACATTCTCACAACCTGATCAGCCCATTGGCATTTCATTTTTCTAACGGATTTTATGATAGCTGACTCCTGTTTTTCCATTAATATACTGTGATGCCTTGTGATCTCTCCACGTGAGGTTGAACATGATTATCCTCTGTGCCCATTACATGGTTCTCAGTTTAAGAGCCAGTCTCTCGATGAGGCTCCAGGTTTCAGCTCCATAGGAGACTATGATACATTATATATGCATTAAACAATGATATTTATCCATGTAAAAGGTACGTTCAAATTGGTAAGCTCATGGATTTATTTGGTTGTCTTTATTGTCAGAATTTGGTTATAAACTAAAAGTTTTAATGGATTGGTCTATGTGTGATGGATTAACATAGCTAAAAAAACGACTTAATATTTGTAATAAACTGAGACGGGGTCAGAGAGGCACTGGGTTTTTAAAAAAGTAAGAGAGACTCACTGAATCTTTCTTTCCCCTTTTTCGCTTAAACTGTAGCAAATAAGACAAGTTTCTGGCAAACAGAGGGGACGTTGCAAGATAATGATATAAGTTTCTGGTAGCCAGAGAAGTTGTTAGATATTTTGACAAGTTTCGTGCAAACAGAGCGAAGATAAGTTGATACTTGCTTACATTTCTGGTAGGTAAGTGGAAAATTACTAGACATTTCGATAGGTTTCTGGTAGACAACGGAGAAGTTGCTAGTTATTTGGATACGTTCGTTGCAAACAAGTGGAAGTTGCTAGACGTCTGGATATGTTCGTGGTATACAGCTGAGAAATTCGAAGATATTTGGATGAGTATCTGCTAAACAGCAGATAAATGGCTAGATATTATGGATAGTTTCTAGAAAACAGAAGGGAGCTGTCAGATATGTAAATGAGTTTCTGGCAGACATAGGGGAAGTTGCTGCGCATATGGATAGGTTTCTGGCAACTTCTACTCTCTTTGCTAGACATTTGGGTACTTTTCTGGTAGCGGAAAGGATGCTAGATATATGGATACGTTTCTGGCAAACAGAGGGGAAGTTGCTACATTTGGATAAGTATCTGGCCAACAGAAGTTGCCAGATATATGGATAAGTGTCTGGTAAACAGCAGAGAAGTTGGCAGATATTTTGATATGCTTCTGGCAGACAACGGGGGAGATGCTAGATGTTTGGAAAATTTTCTGGCTAACAGAGAGGACATTTAAGTTCTTGATAGACAGCTGGGGCGTTATACATATTTTTATACGGTACAAAATAGTCAAATGCAAATAATGGCAATAATGCTTGTTTACATTCTCAGCTCACACCCCAAAAAGAGTATTTACAAAAAAAAGCTATTACATCAAAGTCAAAATGGCTCAAAATTCAAGTATGATACGATACAACGGCTGATTAGATTAAGGCGAAGACCTTTGATGTGGTCTTTTCACTATACATATGGTTTTTTAGATATTTTATGGCCAAAATAAGAATTTCATGACTGAATGCTTTTTAAAAAGGACTGATTTGTCAAATTAGGCCATGTTTTTTCATTACTCGTTTTTATCTTTCAAACATTTTGTGATAAAAGCAGCTGAAAGTTAAGATGTTGGAAAAAAGTAGTCAAAATGAATAATGATAAGAAAAACCTTAGTTGAGTTGAGACTTTGAAATAAACTAAAAATTAGGATACTTGAGTTATTAAGAATCAATTGCCGAATGAATAAGTTTTATTCTCCTTACTGCCAAGCCATGTATTGATAAGCCCGCCATTTTTAAGGGGTATATGCCAGAACATACAATATCCGTGTCTCAGGGTTTCTCCATTAATCGCTCTCCACAAGATCTAGGATTGAAGAACTTCTCCCTCCCTGACCCCAAAGGGCTAAGATGTTGGCAATACCGCAAGATCACAGAAGTTAAGCAACATTAAGCCTGGTCAGTAACTTAATGGGTGACCATTGGGAATACTAAGTGTCGTAAGCAGAACGAAATTTCCGACGGCCTGGCCAGCCTGAGGTGCGTCTTACTAACAATTGCTCTAGGGTACCCAACCCTGCGTTATCCTCGATGAGGGTAAAGGCGGAGAATGAGAATGACGATGATGATATATATATTTATATATATTAATCAAGGGAAATAAACAAGAAATATCCATTTAGCAGTCAGCTCCATACGAGGAATTCCCTTTACCCGTAAAGGTTAGTTAAGAACTAATGGTTATCAAAATTTATAATAGCTTGCGACACGTGATTACTGGTGTTTGTGCATGTATGCATATTCGAAGTGCTATACGACATCTTTGAGAGTTACCAGACCTAAGCATGGATACAATGATCTCACAAAGGGCAGCGGGGGAAGTCCGTACGACAGTCACTTTATGCGCGCTGGTCGAATTCCCAGAAATTTCGAGTAGCACATTGTATTCATAAACGATTATATATCCATTTAGATGAATATTTTGCTCGACTTTTAAGATTCTAATAATGAGAAACTTGAACGAAGATTGAAATCGTGTTTAATTCTTTAATAATTCTATATAATGAGCGTGAAAGTCTGTTTGTTCGTCTTGAAACGACGGCGTTATTTCTCAACGAATCTTTGCCAATTTTGGCACGGATGTACAAAAACACTCTGGAATAATGCATGAACAAAAAGACCTAGGGTCCAGGCTCTGATGTAACTTACATTTATTCCTGCTCATATATTTTTAGATGTTTCTGATCTGGATTTAGTGGTTTGTGGTTGCAACGTCGTCATGTCACAAAGAATCTTCACCATTTTTAGCACCAGGATGCACCCTGGAATAATGCATGAGAAAAGAAGATCCTAGTCCAGCTCCACCCCAGAGTAATATCCGATGTAACATCCCTATTTCAGATTTTCGGAATTATCCCGGAAACAATCATTTCAAGGGAGGTAATCCTATTCCTGTCTTGAGGTTTCTTTTAGATTTTTCACATATAGATTTCGATTGGTATTTTTATTTTGTATTTTGACTCAATTTTCCAGGTAATCCTGACAATGAATTCTGTATCATACCTAAAATTGATATGGGGATTTTATCTTGGTGGTTTTTTTTTCAGTTTTGCTTGACATCACTCTGACTTGGGGCAACATCGAAATTCTATGTCTATTGCTATTAGTATTTTATAGTGATATTCCAGAAGTGACAGAGATAACTCTTAAACCTTTGCCTTGACTAGGCTACGGAATGATGGAAAGGTTGATAAAATATTTTTTTACGTGATAATTTGACAAGACAATTTTTCACAGGAATATATTATAGAGATGCGAAGATTTTCGCAAGAATCATAGTTTTTCGCTGGTAACCTTTGGAAACATTTGCACAGACACGATATTTTTTCTTTCTTTTTTTTCTAAGTATTTTCAATAGAAATAGTTACACACACGTTTTTTTCTTTTTCTTTTTTTCGTATTACTGCTTCAAGCTTGAAACCTTTGTACACACATGATATTTTATTAAAACAAATTGCAGTTCATCAACATTTTCATTTGGGGTAGAATTTTTACTGATAATATTTTCTATATATACATATATTTTTTTTTACTGAGACAATTATTCGCTGTAACAATGATGTCTACATGATATAAAATGGTATCTGATGTGGATGATTTTTTACCAGTTTTTCAGTGGAGATATTCACGAACGTATGATATATATATATATATATATATATATATATATATATATATATATATATATATATATATATATATATATATTCTTTTTTTACTCTTCCCCGCTGGAAACATTCACTCGCGCCTGATATTGTATGAGAGCGTTCTTGTTTATCGACACTTTGTTTTCTTCTTTTTTTTCAGATTTTTCACTGATAATATTTTTCATTCAAAAAGTTTTCTTCACGATTTGACTCCTTCTTGTCGTCTGTGTTATATTTTTCAAATTGAATTATGAAATATTTTTTTGTGAATTTAATTGTTTTTTCAACGAGACATAATTACCTGCAGTAAAAAAGATATCTAAATAATCATTGCGTGGTAATATGAATGTATAATGATAAATCCATATAACCCATCAGTACTGGTGTCTTTCCCCAACCCTGGGTAACGCCAAGTACCCCTGGTGGTATGTCTTAGGTTTTCTCGGATTCTGGAAATATCTCTGGATAATCTATACGTCCCCAGGTGTTTTAAGATGTTTTCAACTCTCAGTTATAGATGTGAATTTGAAGATGAAGTTGACAGCTCTGCCCTTTCACATGAAAAAAGAACTAGCGCATCTATGGTCTGACTTTGGGCTTATTTTAACCGGAGGCGGGAGTAAGTCTATGCTAAAAAGAATCAGATGGAGAACACAGAACCCCAGCTGACACAGATATTCATCCGAGTTGAATACAGGAAAAGAATGACAAAATGTCATTAAAGACGATCATGACAGTTCGATGGCTGGCTTTTATCAGTTGATGTGGAAATATCGATTCTACTTCGGTGACCAGTACGGTTGCTTACACACATGCATATATATATATATATATATATATATATATATATATATATATATAATATATGTGCTTACACACATGCACATATATGTATATATATATATATATATATATATACATATATATATATGTGTGTGTGTGTGTGTGTGTTTCTACACTTATTATATATGCCCGCACACAAGCACGTACACATGTATCTGTGTGCATGGCTATGTCTATACTTCTATGTATATGCATATGTATAAATATATATATATGTGTGTGTGTTTGTAGTTGTGTGTACATGTATGAAGAACCACAGCAACTTTTTGACTTTATACCACACAGATGATGTTTCCTTACACACACATATACATACATACGTATATACGTACACAAACCCTATATATATATATGTGTATATATATATATATATATATATATATATATATATACATATATATATATGTGTGTGTGTGTGTGTGTATATATATATAATTTTTATACTGATAGGTACTCATGATAGGCTTGTTTACGATCCTATACACACACACATATATATATATATATTATATTTTTGACATATGAAGCTAAATATTTACTATATGATATAGATGACAGGTGGTGTCTCCTTACACACACACACACAGAAAAATATACATATACAGGTACACACACATACTTACTTTCACACACATATATTCACATAAGCACACCTATAAACACACGACATATAACATAAGTATATTCAATTTCAAAAATGTATAAATGCTAAAACATTGCTCGACACAAACAGACTGTCGGTTGGACTTTTTGTCTGGCTTTGAATATGACTGTCAAAAACAATTGGTTCTTATATTTTGTCCGATTTCACTTTGTCCGTATTTTTTTCATATTTTTCTTTTATTTCGATTTTTCATTCAAGCATTCTTACGATAGAAAATCAAACTACGTACTAAACAGCAACTTCAGGATATCTCTCTCCCAGATAGATAGAATTCTTTTCTTTTTTTTTTACGTAAAATGAGAATATTATCTTTTTATTGTAGAACTTGGAATTAATTTCCGAAATGATAATTATTACATCGTCAACTGATTCGGTCGATTAGATGTCCTCATTTTAGTCGTTATATTCATAACCAGAAATTACTTTTGCGCTAGTGTAAAAAGCGCTAACAGACCAAAGAAATAATAGAATTGATCAAAAACACGCCCCAAGATGGCCAAAATACTTAAGAAAAGCCGCCCTAATTTAAGTTTTTTTTTTGCACTGCCAAATAAATAATCGCGGTGAATTTAGCGCAAAAAGCGCGAAATTGACACTAATGGTCCAAACGTTTCGGCTTTTGTATTCGATTATTTTCAGTTTTCGTATTCAGGAAGCTGCTTTAAAGTTTCTCCGAACCAGTTGTTCCATGTACGGGATATACTGTCCATGTTAGTTAATTAATTCTTCTACTTGTTCAAATGAACCAGGGTATAAGACTCCCGCTACCTTACAGTTCAGGTCTTAGTAAAATAATTTCTAAATTAGCAACTCACACAGAGGTCCAAATCGGTAGACAAAGGCATAGATATCCCTGTTTAGATTTCAATACAGGTTGGTATAATAATCACCACAGAACTTTAAAGCCATTAAAAAGATCAAATAATTAGATACTGTCAATAAAACTGTGAACGTAGGTTTCTTCAGTTTTCAAGTTGGCTGGCTATGTATGTAAGTATTATCAGGTGCACAGGTTGTTCAAATGAAGCCGAAGGACTAAAATTTTCAACATTTACTCTTTATCATGTCTTGAAAAATGTTTTTCTTTCTTTTGTCTCTTTAGAATCTTCTCCGAAATCGGTTTTTAGTGTGGGTTCTATTTGCAATGTAAGTTAATGCTAAATCTATTCCTTAGTTTGTGTCCTTGCTTGTTTTTGAAATTCAGACCTTTTAGTTATCACTGCCCAACAAAAGATGAAAGAAGTAACTTGTTCATTGATAATCTTTCTTTAGAATTTTTTGATTGATTACCCCTAACACAGCATGTGTGTGTGCTGCCAAAGGACTTAAGTCACATGACGATTTCTATTGAGTGACTAACCAGACCAGTTTTACAATTTTTTCTTTTATTGAGCTTCTCTTAAAAAAATATTCAATATATTTTTCTGTTGGTTTTTAACTAGGCTATTTTTTACAGGACTCGTTTCTCCGTAGGACCATTGGATGCAGCATACTTCTGCTGAAGGCCAAAGTACATAGCGGCCGAAACGTTGTGTTAAAAAAAAATAAAATACTAAGATTGGAAATATTTGGAATAATATGTAATTCTGTTTTTTGTTCAGAAAAAAATTATGTCAAGTTGATTTTTTCTAAATATATTGTACTAATTATCTAGCAATGATTTGATAAATCTCCGAGTGTATACGCCGAGACAACTCGTCAACTGGTCACTGTACGAAATAGATATTCGCCCGGTATGTTTGTCCATGTACCGGACATTGAAGAGTCAAGTTCGAAGTTGTTTGGGTCAGCAGTTCTCGATTTGAGGGGTCGCTCGAATAACAGTAAAATACTTTACAGAAAGGAACATAGATTTTATATCTGCGAATAGTGACATTTCAACGATGCGACGTTCGAATCGAATCTTTTTGGAACTAAATTGTGGGTGGGGGATGAGAGAGAGAAGAGAGAGAGAAAGAGAGAGACGTAGGGTCAGTTACTTTCTCAGACAAATCTTTCTATAAAACATGATCAAATTGAATTATAATCAAATAGCATAAACAAAAATCTGTTTTGGTTATTATTAGAATTAACGACGATATATCTGTTTAGATAGTTTTTTCTTGCATCATTAATGAATAAAGAACAGAGTCTCACTATTTCAAGTTTTAATCTCCTGAATACTTTAGAGAAATTGAATGCACCTCAAAGAGTTTTTAAGGATAACAATCATAAACTAACCTTACAAACTAACAGAAACATTAGTTTTTAATGGAAAAACGGAGCGAAGACTGATAACGGTTGGTTTTAGTCTCATTGGAGGAAGGTAGATAACTCATTATGATTTTTGAAGAGTTATTTCCCCTGCATCATCCACTTAACTGATGTCTTTTATCCATGAAATATTATTTATTTTAGTAGACTTTTCAACTTTCTTTAACTTATGAATTAGGGAGAGAAAGAGGAAGTAGACAAAGATAAAAAAGGAGAAAAAGAAGAAGAAGAAGAGGGTTTTTACTTGAGAAAACAACATAATGAACCCCTTCTAAGAGGAGCGTGCTCTTACTTCAAAAGTATTTTTCCGCTCACTCTCCCAAAAATATTGACAACAAAAGACAAACAAATTTAATTTCCTAGTTATTTACATACATGTAAATAGATTAACTGAGAACCTGAATTATTTAGTGAAAACAATTGAGAGAGAAAGAAATTTAAGCAACCTTCCTCAGTCTTTAGTGTAGAGTCGCTAGTCTCTTCTAAGTCCATTTCAAATAATGCAAAAGGGACTTGTTTTATATGAAGTTCTGGCTGGATGGGCTGATGCCGAAGGCAGCGTAAAGGTGCTGCCAAAACCACTTTAGCTTACAGCCAAATCACGTTGGCTGCACCAGTTCTCTTGTGATCATCAAAGTTAAGCAACGTCCAGTCTAGTCAGTACCTGGATGACAGACCGTCTATGGATACCAGGTACTGTAAGGGAGAATTGTGAATTGTGTGACGCCCTTTATGATGCTAATTTTCTCTAGATCTAATTCACACATAGCATACCAGGACAAGAGAATGTTGATATGGGGAGCCTAGATAGAGACAGTTAATGCCATAGCCAACGAATTTATTGCAATGATAGACAATGAAATAAAAGAGCTGAGTAAAGTGATGGAATGAGAAAAGACCTGATTCTTTTTTTAAGTACAAATTGCTGCTTTGCCAAGGCAGTAATTACATCGTGCAACACAATTTTTCTGCCTGGATAGTGAGCGTTATTTTCTGATTCATTAAATCCAAAAAACGATTCTTTTTAACTTTGCTTTCGTGGTTAGAAAAGTGATATCCAAAAGTAATTGTTTTTCTCTTAGTTCATGTGATTGAAATTTGACCGTTATTTCAATTTCAAATCAAGTATATATCAAATGATCACTGTCATGGTCGATAAAGCAAAGTTTGAAGGGAACAATTGACATTATCTCAACTATACTTTACTTATCTATAACAGAATTTACTACCGAAGAATCTATAAAATAAAATGAAACTACCCAGTGTAATTATTTTCGAATTGGAATGAATTCATCTTCATTTTATGCTAACGGTGTATTAATTTGTGTTAATTTGTATGAAGGGGGAAATGAATGTCATGATAAATCTTCTTAAATATCATTTTATTCTACAAAACATTTGATGGTATTTATTAAATCTACTTTGGGAGTTCAAAGTCAACTTTTACATAATACAGTGAACTCACATTGTAAGGGCGCGCGTTCTAACCGCACATTTGTTCATTTGTAGCCACAGAACATGAAGATTCCAGTGTAATGTTTTGAAAATTGAAATTAGTAAAATCTTGAAACTAGTCCGGTGAGTCACTCAACAGAAACCGTTCCATGATGAATTTCATCTTGCTATATAACCTTTCTGGAAGATCGATTGAAAAATTGGTGAAAGGGTTGATCGATGAATAAGTTACTTCTCTCATCTTCTGTTGAGTAGTAATCACTAAAAAGAAAGTCTGAATTTTCAATAAATAAGTGTGAAAGCTGCCAGACACAAACTACGGGATCAATTTAGTATAAATTTACATTGTAAATTGAACCCCCCTGAAACTTATTCGGATAGGAGAGATTTAAATGAGCAACATAAATAAAACTTTTTCTGTAAACATAACAAGAAGTAAATGTTTAATTTTTCCACTTTCTAGCTCTATTGGTGTGGCTTGTACGTGTGATACACGCATACATAGCCAGACCAATTTAAAAACTGAAATAAAACCAATATTGTCAGTTTTTATGACAGTTTTCGTCGACGCTATCAAATAATGCCAAATCTTTAGTCGGTACTTTTTGGATTCTGACTACGAATACACTTCGTATAAAACACATCTCTTCTAACGGCAAATTCATTGTAAAGGCTTCTTTCTTTCTTTTTTTCCATTTTTTATTTTTTATTTTTTATTAAAACCCAATGGTTGCAATGATTTACATTACATAAGCCGAAGTTCAACTGTAACAGATAGGCATGAAATCCAAGGGAGATAATTTTCGATATAGTTACCTCCCCTGGATCACTCAGTATCAATAGATAGCCTCTCAGTATGAAATGTGAAGTTCATTCGGTTAAGCACTCACAACTATTTATTTAACGATTAAAACATGAACAATGGACACTCTCTGAACCGGTGATGCTCGGTGGCACGAAATTGATTATTCAGATTTCCATTTAAATAGGAAAATCGCGGAAAAATTGAGACATGAATGAAACATAAACTCTAACGGTTATATTTTACAAATATGAAACCAGTCTGGTTATTCACTCAATATAAACAATCAAGTGACCAACGTGTTGGGAGTGATCAATTAAGAAAATTATTATTTTAAAAATAATCTATAACTAAGTAAACTTGTTTTGTGTTTTGTTGGGCAGTGATCACCAAAAAGTTTTTTGAAAAAAGCGGATACAATCTAAGGGATATATTTAGAATAGACTTACGTTGCAAATTGAACCTCCATCCTCCCCCAAAAATGTATTCAGGGGAAGGAGATTTCTCAACAACAAAATATGATGTGGTTTTTTTTTGGGGGGGGGGGTGACATAAGGAGTAAATATATAAATTTTCATCCCCCTAGCTTCATTAGTGCAGCCTATACGCGTTATTTCTAAATACATACATGGCAGGCCAGCAAGACCGTCTTGAAAACTGAAGAGACCTATTTATGGCAGTTTTTGTAACATTTGGTTCTACTGCCTTGTTTGGTTGGATTTGAGCTAAGGAAACTTCGTCCCCTCAAAAGTGAAGGGGAATCCCTCACCCTTAAGTACCAATTATTCTTACATGTGTATGTACTAAAACTATTTTGATCTTATACTTTATCAAAGTCTACATAGATAATTATGTTTGCACCATTGCCAAAGTTTAATTTCTAAATGGAGCATCATTCAACAGAGACACCCACAAATACGGATATAGCTGGAGATTTGGGTGGTCAGGGGCTTGGCTCCGAGAGAGGAACCTTCCCTCCCCCATTTATCAAAGACACCCACAAAAAGAGTAAAAAATTAAAATTTAATATTTTCGACTGATCTGCATATTTTTTTTTTCAAATTTAGATATTTTTTCTTTATTATACTATTTTTTGGTTATTTTATCTATATTTTTTGGTTATATAAGGACAACTAAAACTGAATGATGCGGAAACATTCAGTTAAAAAAAATAGTATTGAAAAGAAGGAAATCCCATTCGTTATAAAAAGGAGGGAATACAACCAATAAATCCTCCCGATAATCAACTATGAACCTGAAAGATGGAGCCTAACAAAGAATGGAAGCTCACATGTAGAAGTCACAAAACAGCATAGTATATTAGAGGAAAGGCAGGAGTCAGAGATATCATAGAAGCTATCCTTGACTGAGAAGTATGCACCGTGTACATGAAAGAATCATGCTCAACCTCACATGGACAGATCACAAGACAGCACAATACATCAGACAAAAAACAGGAGTCATGGATATAATAGAATCCATTGGAAAACTCAAATGGCAATGGGCTGATCATGTTGCAAGAATGGCAGACAACCGATGGACGTCACAACTCACAGCATGTATCCCCAAATACCATATGAATGACAGAAGCCAGTAGAATACAAGGTGGAAAGACGAGCTAGATAAGTTCAGAAAGTATTGACTCAGCAATAGATAGGTCCGGGGAATCCTGGGAAATCCTGGGGAAGGTCTATGTCTAACGATAGACGATAAAAGACTCATGACGATGATAAGTATGTAATGTTTAGATGTAAAATGTAATATCTTTTAGATTATTTGAATACCATGAATTCAATGAATGTAAAAATAATAATCATAATTTCAATTTGCTCTTGAACAATAAGGACTCGTTTAGTTTTAGTCATACAAACAAAAAAACTTACGATAACGATAACTGTTTTAGCCTTTCGTACTTCAAAATTCTGATCGTTACTTTTTGTCCATTCCTTAGAACGCGTACACATTTGCTTCGAAGATCCTGGAATCTTTTGGAAATTATACTATAACTAAAATGAAATATCCAAAGACTGCAAACTTTTGGAAGGGAAGGAGCTGCTGAAATGAAATTTTCAGGTAGAGAATTCGTTCCGGTGAAGTTAAGTAAATTTCCATTATCATAAACAAGCAGGAATATCTTTTGGTTTATGTTAACCTTTGGGGTTTCTTTATTTTTTATTTGATATATGTTCAAACGTGGTCTTTCTAGTTATACAAATTTGTAGGATAAATGTTACCTGCCATGGAACTTCAAAAGACTGGACTTTGGATCTATGATTCTCAATCTGTGTGCCACAGTGCAATTGTGTACCGTGCTTATTTCCCTGGTATGCCTCGTAACTTTTTCTATCCATGCAAATTTGTATCTCATCGCAGATAGTAATATCATCAAGATATCGTTATATAATTCGATAGAATGATTATGAATACGTTATATTGATTGAAACACTAGTCTGCGTTGAGAAACGTTAGTGCAGACATGGAGGGTAAATTAACAAGATGGAAAAGTGGGAATAAACCAGTTATTTTGAGTTTCCACCTTTTTGCCTGGCTGTTTAGCTCAATGGGAAGTGTGGCGCCACGTTTAAGCGGCTACATTATCGGCAACAGGTTTGATTCCTGCAGTAGCCACATTTTCTTTTATTGTTTATTCTATTCAAGGTGTCTAGACCAAGTGACTTATTCTCTAAGTAATAACAGGGGCTTAGTTTGAATGAAGTTTCTAGCGATATGAAACATTCATGATCACAATTATATATACAAATGTCCTTACTCTGTGGATGTAAAGTAAACCGAAAGTTGTAATTTGACAATTAGGAGGTGAGAAGAAGGTATGTTACCTTTTAAAAAAAGTATTACCAATAAGATAAAACCTTATGCATTTTGCTGCTTTTCAATCGGCATCTTCAGAAGCTCTTTGGCAGTACAGGGAACTATAAAAAATGATGTCTGTCACGTGTTATGATAGTATACTAAACTGGAAAAAGTTTTCATAAATAACACACCCTTGGATGTTTATGTGAATCATACACTGTGAAATACATAATTATATACTCTAGACTCACTCTGGCCAACGCCTACATTTTGGCACACCTTATGAAAATCGAATTCATTGCAGTAGTAATGATCTACAAGACTTGTTTGCAAACCATTACTGCAACGTGAGATACCAGTGGTCCTCAACCTTTTTGCTCGTGCACCCTTTTCATCATGTACCTTCCATCCTTCCAAGATTGTCCTACCCGAAAGATGCATTGCAGAATATCAGTCGGCAACAAGAGGCTGTGCCTCCAGACTCGATTTTCAAATTCGATGCTATTCCAATACCTGTATTGGGTAATTATTAGAAATTAAGCACGGGTTATCTCCCTTTCTAGCCCAAACTGGCGACCCTGTCATAGAACGATCAGTCTGAATTTGCCAGTCTTTGTTCTGAGTCTCCCCATGTGAACTCTAAAATTCTACGAGAGGATTTTCTCTCTGGTTGATAACCATTGCTCTATGGTAATTTACTATACTTCCCAAGTTTAAGTTAGTCTGGTATAAGGCCACGGTAATTGGTCACTCTATGAGTATCGAACACTCTACCGTAGTAATGATCAGTAAGACTAGCTCGCAAATCACTCCTTACAGCAAGGCACCCAGGTGACAGATATCTAAAGCACAATTTAAGACATTTCCGTCTTAGTCTTTATGTACGTGCAGTGCGATAACCTGACAACTGGCCATTATACGAAGTTGACATTTGCCAGGTAAGTTAGCACACGAGGCACAGTTGAGTTTGAATCTTTTTGAATCAGCAGGTAGCGAAAAACCTCATCAAAGTGAAATAAATGATTATGTATTATAAATCTTTTGTCTAAAATTTTCCAAAATATCTTAATTGGCAATAAATCTAAATTTAGACAAAAAAAAATATAGATTGGCAACGCTGAAGAGAAGTAGCCAAAATACTTCTTAGCAATAGATTCGTACGATGGACGAAAAATTATTCTACATGAATAATATGGCAGGCTTTTTCAACATACTATAAAGTCCGACCCCGACCAACCTGCACTTCTGGAATGGGCATTGCCCGAATTATCAATTACAAACGTGAAAGGATGAAAAGGTTTCGATTCCAGATGACAAGCATGAATTAATACTTCTCTAATACGGACACAGTCTTTTCAGAGAGTGTTTTTTGAACTCTCATCGAAACAGAAAAGACTAGTATTTCCTTTCATCTTATTTCTGTTGCTTTTTATTGCATTTTCATCGCTTTTTTTATCCGTATTAGTTACTCACTGAGTGAAATGCAGTAAAAGGCAACCAAAAATCACGAGGAAAGAAAATACAAGGGATAGTTGTAATAATAATCATGATTGACTTGATGTTTAAACAATGGTAGAAGAGACGCGCTTGTTAATTTAAAATAAAAATACGCTCAATTTTGTGCAACAAGCAAATAAAGACAAATCAAAACTTTAAAAAAACAGCAGATGTAGTTAGTCACTCATTAGAAATCTAATTTGGCAGCATACACTGTTGAGGGTGATCAATTAAAAAAATTGATAAAAGGTGATCAATGAATAAGTTTTTTCACTTACCTCTTGTTGGATCACTGAAAAAATCAGGATAAAAAAAAAATTTAAAGCGAGACACAAACTGAGGGACCGATTTAGCACGAAAATACATTATGAACTGACACCCATAAAGAAATTTCGGTTACTTTCAAAAGACGAAAAAAAAAGTTTTTATTGACACAAGGGATAAATGTTAAAACTTTCAGCCCTCTGGCTAAATCGTTGTGGCTTGTGCTCGCGACACAAACCCAGATAATGAGCCAGACAGAGAAACAGAAAGACCATATGTATCGATGCTGACAGTTTTGATTAACGGTTTCTAACGTATGGTCAATTTTGGGCCAACGAGATAAGAGAAAAAAACTAAAAAAAAATATTTGCGAATGAAATAAACGACGAAAGATTCTTTTTTTTTAAAAAAAGACATGTGATAATGTTTGACAATAAAGACTTAATCAGTTGACTGTCTGCATAATTCCACAAATTGATTATCAAAACAATTCACAATCAGTAAACATTCCAAAGAGAGGTTATCTGAAAATGAATTGCAAATAAAACCATTAAAAGTATCAGCAAAGGATAAAATTATTCTCTAACTTTAATTCTGACAAAATGTATGGTAAAATAAATGTACCTTCGTTTTGTTATTGAATCCCAAGTCGTTGTTAATAGGTTGTATCTCAAGAAGTATGGATAGGAGCAGGACTCCAAGGTCATAGGTTTCAACGGAATGTCCTTCTTCTGGTAGATTTGAGCTAGCTTTGGTGGTCTGCCGCCCCTTCATAGAAAAGTGTTCCAATTGTAAAGCGGTTAAAAAAAACGGAACGTAAACATCCCTTACCCTGGAAAAATTATTTGTACAATATGATACAATACTCTGTACGTTAAAATAGTGCTTTCAAATCTTAAGTACCCCAAGAGGGGGGGGGTCTTCTTTGTCACACTGCAGATTACAAACATTTTAAACGTTATTTCAAAGAAAAGCAATGATAGAGATTTTCGTTTCCCGAAGTAGAGAGTCCGACGGAAAATATTCAGAGTAAAATTAACCTATAAATCATAGGGTCTGAAGACAAAATGTGGATTATCATGACAAGTAATAAAAATTTCATATCTTCGGTAAATGAATCAACTTACTCCACGTGTGTACCAAAAATAATTTTCTGAAACAAATTTTTGAATTATTAAAAAAAAAATTGTTTAATCTTTCAAAAAAAAAATACCAGCACAGGATTTCGACATTGTATTTTAGAATGACCATAGCCCCCCACCCAAAGCACTTTATTGAAGAGAGAAAAACATCGTTTTAGATCGTACCTAAGGTGTGCTCTCACTAAAATGTGACTAGGAGGACCCGGAGACACACATTCACAAACACACACACGAGTAAAGAGAGAAAAATCTGTAGCCTACTTAGCTGGTTAGATGAGCTGGCTATTCGTTGTGCAACTTTGATTCGATAAGAAAGGTTTAAAGAATTGTATTTTTCTTTTCTATTCCCAGGTAATAAGAGTTATATTCTGATTGATTATTGGTAAAAAGTTTAGAAAATGTCAATTATTCCCTTCAAACTTTGTTTTTGCAACCAAGACAGTGATGCTTCGAAATCTAGAGATTTTCAATTAGAATACAGGAACATTTTCACGTTTTCAATCAGGTCTAGCAAGAAGAACAATTACAAATAAATAGTACTACCCTGGCCACTAAAGTCAAGTTTAAGGAGGACAATAGTCACTTTCTGTACTTTTTACACAACCAATCAACAAAATAACACCCAGAACTGGACTTATTAAGGGGAAAGGGTAATTGGCCCAGGTCCCCTATATATGAGTTTAATAATTTTTAAAGTAAAAAAAAAAATTATTATTACGGCTTGGATCTTATTTCTTTATAGCACCTTCATTGTTTTAAATAAATTGATAACATTATTGTTTGTAATTCAGATCTACAGTAATTGATAAATAGTAGCACTAAAAAAATTAGAGTCATACAGGCATGTATTAACTTAACTCTGGAATGAAGCACTCTGATGGATGGGGAATCGTGGAAGTAAATATATCGTTTAATTCGGACCTACTGACCGTCCAGAGCAGGGGTAAAATGTAAGCCTTGGGGTCTGAAGCAAATACTTCAATCCTACTTCGCAGTATTGGATGGGATAATGGACAGTCTATAGCCACACTGGAGAATTGTAATTCAACGAAACAGCTATCTGTGAATGACAAAATTATTAATTATATATATATATATATATATATATATATATATATATATATATGTATTTACTTCAGATATTGCTTGTGTAACCTCTCTCTGAACGTGCAACTTGTCATTCCCGATTTCATGCCATAAACGGTCTTCGATGCGTAAATTGTGTGATTTGCCGTGTATTTTAATTTCTACGTATGATGGGTCCAACAAACCTGAAGAGTCTCGTGTCCTCAATGTCTAAATACAACACACAACCCAGGAACAAAGATTACGTTGCGCAGTATAATAGTCAGAAGTAAGGAATTGCATTCCTATCAGGTAAACAACGACATCAGATAAGGAAGATCAGAATGTTCGTTTGCATAACCTCTCGACTCGTTCATTTCGAGTCAACTGAAAAATGTCGGAATCAGAGTGGACTATTAGAACGTTGAATATGTCCCTCTAAGAATAATAATCAGGGTAGAGGAAGGAGTGGTACTCAGCGGTACAGCGTATACCTACTTCTCAATTACAAGTTCATTATGTACGATTTCTAGTAATCGAGACACTACCATATACCTAGTTCCCAGAACCATGACTGGCCATATACCTTAATCTCTAACCCCGATTCCATCACAGATTATGTTGAGAGATCTACTTGAGATAAACTGATCTAATAATGCAAATGAAACCAAAGAATTTTTCGCTTCCGTTAGGATAGAATAATAACCATCTTCAAACTTTTCTCCGGGCGATCTAATCTATTCTTCCTATCTTCATTATTGTTGACACGGCATTTCAGCTGATCATTTCTACGGCCTTCTTCGTGTGTAAAAAAATATCCGAAAGGGAAAAGAGTCTGATTGATCAGTCTCCTTTTCCTGTCGCGCAAACCAAAAAACGGCAACAAACAGAAAAGAAAGACTGGTAAGAGAACTTCTCTTTCCTCACAGATATTACATCTGAAAGAAGGTCGTAGAATGAGTTGGCTGGAATGTTGTGCAGGCATCAACCTCAAAGAAAATTGAATTGTGCGAAAAGATGGAATGTTAATGACTTTCATCAAAGTTATTCATAAAACGACAACCATCTCATTTTATTCAGAATGACAGCAATAGAATGGGGATTAAAAAATTGAAATTATCTTATGATACGGTCAACAATTGACAGGTTGTACTGGGTTACATGTTACCAGCCACAGAGAGTTCGTAATTACCGATCTGATATTGAAAGAATAAGAATAAGAACGCGTCATGTGACCGACATATTTGGATAGCATGCTGAATTGGGGTGATCAATTGAAAAAAATGGGGAAAAGGGGTGCTCAATGGATTGGTTACTTCTCATGGCCTTTGTTACATCACGAACTAAAAAGACAGAACAAACGTGAACGCCAGCATATACAAAGTAAGCGACCAATTTAACATTAAATTACATTGTAAATTGAACTCCTTTGAGTGGATTTTCCGAAAAGCACTATTGGTGTGGTTTGTAAAAGTAACACATACATACATTCATACATAGCCATATATACAGAATCACTCAAAAACTGAAAAAATCTATTTTGACACTTCCGGTCGGAGGTTTCTAATAACATTCTGGGGGCGTCCCCAGATATGTGCGCATGTGCAAAGTTAAGTGATGGGTCAGGAGGTTAAGAGGAGACAAGCTTAAAAACACAGAGAAGCTAAAACTGGACATGATGTGTATGTAAGGGGATGCGCATACTAGCCTCAGAACAAGATTACACAACTTTCAAGAACACAACAGACACCCGAGGAAGGCTGCAGTTTACGCGACCGAAACGTTGTTAAGAACAAACAACAAAGATGGGGAAGATAGTCGAAATAAACCACATACGTTGACGAAAAAGCCCCATGTAACAAAATTAAGACAAAATTAACCTTCTGTTTAAATACTGCAGATAAGATAGACAATAATTTGGAAATGGAGTAAAAATGTTTGTTAATTTCGTTTTGATTTATTGGAAGATAGATGGGCACCGTATAAATTAGGGAGGCACTCAGTGAGTGCATACTTCTGCCAAGGACGTTACCAAAAAAAGCAATTTTTCATGGATCCATCCCAAATTCTAATAACTTGTTTTATAGCTTATTGCTCTCCCTTCTACAAAGTTTCATTGAAAGGACTTTCGGGGATATCGTGTGGATAGCTATGAGAGTTAACATGTACCAAAAAAAATGGAAAAATCAAAAAGATATTCCTGCCTGTGGCCCCTATTCGATCATTTCTCCTGTAGTCATCTTTCAACATTTCAATGAAATTAATTGAGCACTTTCAGAGATATCGTATAGACGGAAAAACGGGAAACAGACACGACTGAATACAAATACCTCTCCAACTTCGTTGGCAGATATGATTAAGACTCCTTGTTAGAAATGAAGAGAATGTCCAAAAGATGGCCTTTAGCTACAGAAGTATCAAAAAGTGTATAATGGTCTGCATTGGGAGATTGTTTATAAAAACTCGTATGGCCCTGAGCCAAATTAGCTTTTAAATTTACAATATATATTTAGTCTAGGAAGCTTTACAGCCTCAAACACTGAAGATATAAGAGAACTTTTCAAAATTTGTCATTTCAGCCAATCATTTTCAAATATCTGTTGATGCAATTTATGTAATCTTTTGAAAGGCTGTTTACACATGATTAGATATTAGAATACATATAGAACTGTAATACTCACTTGTTCTTTTATATATATATATATATATATATATATATATATATATATATATATATATATATATATATGTATTATTTAGTTTTCAGAGGAGAAAGACGATCTATCTTAGAAATTTCTTGTTGCAAGAAGACACTGATATTTGTGGCAACGGTCGAAAATCATGTCGAAATCCTGACTGATAAAACTATCCTTAGCAGGTCTGATTTGTCATACGATAGAAACTGTCACTAAAGCAATGTCTTTTGGCAGCATTCAGTGTTTGGGGTGATCAATTACGATTTTTGAAAAAAGAAGGATCAATAAGTAAGTTGCTTCTCTTGCACTATCTTTGATCACTAAAAAGTTCAATTTGAAAAAAAAGAACGAAAAAATAACAAACGTAATCGTTACTGTACACGAAAAGCAAGATACCAAATCAGTATGAACTTACATTGTAAATTGAACCTATCTATCTCATCGAAAAGCCTTGGATGGGGGTCAAAAACAGGGGAAAGAGTTTTTTCTAACCATCATTAGGAGTACGTGTTGAAATCTTCTCTTTAGCTCTCTTCGTGCACGTGATAACAACCAGCCAGACAGACTCATTGAAAAACTGAAAAAAATCTACGATAACGGTCCTGGTTGACGTACAGGCGGCACCATTGAAGGAGATCAAGAGTGTCCTTGTGTGACACTAATGGGTTTCTAATGTCCGTGTCATGTGACCACTTATGGCGGGAAGATGCGGCGGCCTCTCAGCCGTAATGCAGCTGCTCTGATTTAGACGTTAGTTAATCGAAAACAAAAAATAAAACGAGTGAATAATCTCCAAGTCTCTCGCGGTGAATATTCACAACAATGACTGGATTCAGGAATTCAGAGGATAATTGTGTTCTTCTCAATGACCAATAAGGTAAGGCAGCACTCAATTAGCAGTCCTTGAGGTCGGAAATCGCTATGATTGGAAACCAACAAACGCAACTGTCTCCATAACTGTTAAGAGAGTTGAGCTGGCTTGCTGGCTGACTGGTTTATGTGTGTATATATGTATGTATGTATGTATGTATGTATGTATGTATGTATCATGTGTACAGGTAGTTCCAAGGTAGGTAGACAGCTTAAAATTTGAACTTTTATTCCTTATCTTGGGTAGAAATAAAACGTTTGTTTTTTGTAACCCTTTAAGTTGGTTTTCAGTGTGAGGTTCAATTGCAAGGTACGTTTATGTTAAATGTATCCCTAAGTTTTATCCAGTAGAATCCACTCTTGTATTTTGAAAATTCTGTCAATTCACTGCCCAACAAAAGCCGAAAGAAGTAACTTATCTATTGGTCACCTTTTTTTTCCAAAAGCGACATGCTGCCAAAGAGACGTTGGTCGGATGACAGTTATTTAGCGACTAACCAGACCACTGCAATTCTATTTTGGTTGAAAAAAACAAAACAAATAGTGCCCTCACGCTGATTGTGACGACGTCGTACCTGCTATGGTATCTAGTATCAACAGTTTAGTCCGCATTCCCCCGTCTCCGAGTGGACTTCGAAATTATATGAGGTTTGCAATGTGTAATAAAACTGGCTGCTTCAAGGGTCAGCTATTTCAGCCACTTGGACGAATTTTCGATGAAAAAAGTGTTTTCCAAACTCATTGAGGAGAGAGAGAGTGTGTGTGTGTAACATTTCAAGTGACCACTATGAACGGTTAGGGTTGAGAAGAGTAGAGAAGAAAGAAGAAAAATTATAGTAATTTCTTTTTAAAGAAAAACGTAATAAAATCTCATCAAAACAATCTATTTGGTGACACCAGATAATTCAATCTAGCGTCTATAACTTTATCTTTTTGTCACTCACTATCCTTCTCTCTCTATTTCTCCCTTTCTTTCTCTTATTTCTCACTTCTTACACTCTTTCTTTCATCCTTTCTTCCTTTCGTTGATTGATGAATAAAATCTATCTCTCCCCTTTCCCTTTTCTCTCTCTCTCTCTTTTTTTTTCTTTCTCTCATTCCATCATTTTAAACTATTCATTTTATAGTCTGAACCGAAAGCCTGAACTTGTCATTATTGTTAGATTAAGAAAATAAATTCAACTCAGTAAGGGTTTGACAAAATAGACCTAAAGATGACACATTCCTGAAACAGAGGCTTTCACTCTACCTTCTGTTATAACCATAGCTCGGAAAGAAGTGATGGATTCATGGCTTTCAATGATAGAAGAAGAAGAAGAAGAAGAAGAAGAAGAAGAAGAAGAAGAAGAAGAAGAAGAAGAAAAAGAAGAAGAAGAAGAAGAAGAAGAAGAAGAAGAAGAAGAAGATATTGAATAAAGAATCACTCTGGGTGTTGGCAAAATTTAGATAGAGTAAGCTCAACCTTCAAGAACAGGATAATCCCATTAATCCTGCAAAAATGCACACAACCGATGCATCCACCCGATAGTCACCTATTGAGCTGAAGCATAGAAGCTGATCGAAAAAATTGCCGCTCAAACTGAGAAGCACGTGACGAGTATAGACATATAGGCAATGCAGCACTGTATATAAGAGAACAAACAGGAATCAGAGATATTGTAGAATCAATTGGGAAAAAACTGAAATAGCAATGGGCTATGTCCAACGAGGGATACTAAAAATCCACTGCTGTTGATGATGATGGTGGTGATGAAGGTGGTGTTGATGATGATGATGATGGTGATGATGGTGGTACTGATGATGGTGATAATGATGATGACGGTGATGATGGTGGTGATGATAATGATGATGATGGCGATGGTGGTGATGATGGTGATGGTGATAGTAGTGATGATCATGATGGTGATGGTGGTGGTGATGATCATGATGGTGATGATGGTAGTGATGGTGGTGGTGATAATGATGATGACGGTGATGATGATGGTTTTGGTGATGATAATGATGATGATGGTGGTGATGGTGATGGTGATGGTAGTGAAGATGGTGGTGGTAATGATGATGGTGATGATGGGGGTGACAATGATAATGATGTAGGTGATGATGGTGATGACCATGATGGTGATGGTGATGATGAAAGTGATGATCATTTCATCAAATCCATTCCAGTCGGAAACCATCAACCTTAACTTCCACTAAAACTTTCCAGATAAGTTTCTCCAGTTTTTGAGTGAGTATGGCTGCCTTGCTGGCTGGCTGCCTATCGATCAACCAACAGGCTTCACCAATGGAGAGCTGAAATTTTGACATTCACTCCTCACCCCCCCCCGACTTTTCAATGGGGTTCCAATGTATAAGCCTTTAGGTTTATTTGTTTGTTTTTTTAACTCAGTCTTTTCAAACAAACGTCGTGAGAAGTAATTTAATTGATTACCTTTTCTTTCTAATGTTTTAATTCATCACCGACATGTTGCCAAAAGACGTTAGTTATGAGATGAAATATATACGTAGTTTTAAAAATATGCGAATGAAAAAAATTTGAATGTTGCAAAACTTATTTTTTTTCTTTCATTTTGGTTACCTGACGGTTTCTATTGAGTGACTAACCAGACCTGTTCCTGTCTCTTTAAATAAAATTTATTATTTGATCTCTTTATGTTTGCTATTCTGATTAATTATCCTCTTCATTAATTCTCGATTATCTTATTTTCATTTTTTGCTTTTAAAGAGATGTTCATTCATTTCTTCTTTTAATTGATTGCTACGAAACAGTGCATCTGCTTTCAAAAACCATCATTCCAAACCCAGAGGGCAGATTACAAAAGGAAAGAATGATTGAAATGATGTCTTTTTAATACTTGCTTGAAAAGGCTGTCTTCACCGAGCATTAAGTTCGAAGTCAAGTCTTTTTCCTTTATATTAGATTAATTATATGAATACTAGAATATACCCATAAAAAATGATGGGTTTATTCATGTATGGATCGGCAATAAAGGCGCAGAAAAAGGTAGTTTTATCGGATGAAATAATAATTCAAGTATTCTAAATCTAAGTTGTTTCAACTCTCAACTCAACTCAAGCTGTTTTAAGGTCTTTCACCAAAAGGTTTGAAGTCCTACGACAAAATGTCAGGAGTCTTACGACATAATGTCCTGTGAGAAAAATCACCTCTGATATCGTGTGGTGTAAAAAAAATCATAGGAGAAAACTTATTTGAATGAAAAATATAACCCCGTTTTTTTGTCACTATTGTCTACGAAATTTCTATTTTGTCGGGGGTGGGGTGTAATAGGCTACGAAATGAGTGATCAAAAGACTGGCCACTGCAGAGTCGAAATCCTCTTAAACTTCTATTCCGACTGAAGAAGAGATAATGATAATATATATATATATATATATATATATATATATATATATATATATATATATATATATATATATATATATATATGAAGAGAGAGAGAGAGAAAGAAAGAAAAAAAGAAATGTATTTATTTATTCATTAGAATTAAATAAACCTGACCGAACCTGTACGATAAATGTTCACCAATATCGAAAAATTGCCAATTTAGAACTGACAGTAAGATTGCTTGCTAGAAATCAGGTGGTCTTAAGTTCATGTCCCGATGGGGAATGTGGGAAAACATTCCTCACTTTGTTGAGGATTTTTCTTGCAATTTTCGTTGATTTTATGCCAGAAAAACAAACTGTCTAACTCCAGACTTCGTATTGGAGTCAGACAACGTTCTAGGGCTGACCCATGCACAGTTACCCCACTTCATCGTAGTTATATGTCCACATTTACATCATCATCAGTCTTTTATTGTCCGTCGATAACATACACTTTCGCTGGGATTCGCAAGATCTTTCTATCATGGGCGTCGTAGAACCAATACTTTCTAAAATTGACTAACTCGTCTTACCTTCTTATATTCTTGCAAGCTTCGGTTTCGCATGTGATCTGTGGGGATCAACATTGTGGGTCCTGATGTTCAGCAGTTGTCTGACATTCTTGCAATATGACCAGATCATTGCTATAAGAGTTTTCTAATGTTTTCTTTGATGCATCGGACTCCTGTTTTTCCCTAATATACTGTGCTGTCTTGTGATATCTCAATGTAATGTTAAGCATGAATCTTTCATGTGCACGTTGCATGGTTTTCAGTTTGAGGGCCAGTCTCTTAGACAGGTTCCATGTCTCACATCGCGTAATATCGCCAAAAGTTCATATACATGACATCTCAAAAACTTCTCGATTAATTTCAACAAAAAAGTAGCCAATGAGCTACGGAAGAAGCGGTTAAATTTTGAAGCGGATCCATTGCCTCCCTTGTCAATGGCGATGGCAGAGGTATGCGATCTCTGCGTGCTTCCTTGTTCAACAAAAATTGATAGAGCTATGCTAAAATCAGCCCACACATCTCTTCTTTGTACAGAAAAATGGCTGCTTTAATGATATCCCTTTTTTTATGATATGCGATTGAAACTTTTTTTGTTGATTTAATGAATGGACAAAGTCATTACATTCCCTTTGATCCTAAATGAAAATTTAAATTAAATTCGAGAATCGATGTTCACGCTCGTAAAGAGGTTAAAGACGTGGATCCAAATAGTTCAATCCCGTAGGAAAATATTTGAGAAATAAAAATGAAGTTTCAAACTGAACTGTCTCCAGGCGAAGAAAAGTTGTAGTTATTAATATAATGGAGCCAAGTTTTTAGGAAGGTATTTACAATTTACAACCAAGTTGAATACTAGGTTTATAGTTAAGGATCAATTTCTAATGTAGGTTTACGCTAAATTGGTTCCTAGTTTTTGTCAGACTGCATTCACGCGTGTTTCCTGAACTTAGCGACTCTTTGATAATGTAACAAAAGGCAAAAGATTGACTTATTCATTGGTGTCCCCTTTTTTCCATTTTGCTATTGATTACCCCCAAAACGGCATGCTGCAAAAACACATACATACAAAGCCAGTCAGAATTACTTAAAAACTGTAGAAACCTCATTTAACAGCTAAGGTTGGCGCTTTCTGAAAAGAGTGGCTTAGTGAGATTCGTTGTTTTATAATTTTAAGAGAAATACAGGAGGCGAAGTTCTATGAGGGAAGCTGTTAGGGGTCATCCGTAGATATATAAGACTTGTGAATTCGGCTCAGTTGGTAAGAGAGCTGTCAACTGATCACTTAGTTGCAATTAAAAATGACGGTAGGGTAATATTAATTGTCAAAATCCTACAATTGAATTTTTTTTATTTTCGTATGTAACAACAATGACGGATGACAATGACAACACCAAAAAGTAGTGACGTCGGGCGCAAATAACAATGACACAGTGACGAATACAAAAACTAATGACGAATTCACTTTAACTTCAAGAGCCCAACTCAGGTCGACTTGCTTTGCTAAAGTATGGAAATTACATTCACAGGAACTGCTAATAAAAGAGTTGAAATGAGATACGTCACTTTGAAATAATATTGTATGGAGAAATGAATTCTTTTTTGTTTACCTTTCAGATTCTAATAAAGAAAAGGAGTTCGACCCCAGTGCAGTCAAACATGTTTTACACTTTGGATTGGCTCAACGTGACTGAACAGTGAAGAATGTACTCCTTAGATTCGGCGAGGATTGTTCTTCTTGTTGTTACAGTAAAAAAACAAAGTCAACTCGAACTCCCTACTTTGGATCCAGGTTTGACAACAAGGAGTATTTTGATTATACTTATGTTTACAATTAGCAATCACTGATATATCTAGATATAGCAACGAGACTCAAGAAACTCTTAATTGCCTTTCGTTCATCTTCTTTTTTTTTACTCTCTGTGATAGAAATGACAATAATGAAGCTTTTATCATTATTTGAAACCGTCAACCAAAACTGTCACCGAAACAGGTCTGGTTAGTCACTCAATAGAAAACGCCACGTGCTCAACATTTTGTGGCAACATGAGGTGTCCTCGGTGGGTGATCAATCAAAGAATTGTTAAATGGGGTTGATCGATGAATAAGTTTTTTATCTTGCTTTCTGTCTGATACTGGTCACTTGAAAAGTCTGAATTGAAAAAAATAAAAACAACCCTGAAAGTTACCGCACACAAAGTAATTGATCAATTTCGCATGAACTTATATAACAAACTGAACCCCCCAACAGTTTTTCTTGGGCATGATATTGAGTTGATGTTCGAACTTTCAGCCCCCTAGCTCTATTGGTGCGGCCTGAACGCCTAATGCATGTATACATACATTGCGAGCTAGCCATCAGGATCAACTTGGAAACTGATGAAACCTACATTTATTGTTTTTTGACAGTTTTTATGTCAGCATAGTGTTTTTCAGTTTTCAAGTGAGTTTGGCTGGCGGGCTATCTATCTATCTATCAATCTATCTATCTATCTATCTATCTATCTATTTCGCGTGCAATTTCCACCAATGGAACTAGAGGACCTTGAATTTAAATTTTCACTCATTATCATATCTAAAAAAAACGTTTTCCCAAATCCTGCTCCAATAGTGGTTAGTTCAATTTAGACTGTAAGTTCATGTTAAATTGCTCTCCTCGTTTAAGTCCGGCTACGCTCGCACTCAATTTCTTTTTTCGAAAGTTGGACTCTTTAGTCATGCAACAAAAGGCAAGAGAAGTGATTTATTGTTGATCACCTTTTTTTCCAATTTTTTGATTGAACACCCGTAACGTGTCATGCTGCCAAAAGACATCGGCCATATGACGGTTTCTATTGAGTGACTAACCATAATTTTTCTGACCATTATTATTATTATTATTATCATTAATAATGATTTGTAATACATCATCTAAGAAAGGATTATAATTTTCAATTCTTCATCTAATTACAAATTATAAAGATTTGTAATATTTTATTCAATAACAAATAATAATTTGTAATTCTTCATCTAATAAATGATAATGATTTTTGATACTCCATCTAATAACAAATAATAATGATTTGTGATACTTCATCTAATAGCAAATGATAATGATTAGTGATACTTAATTTAATGAAAAATCATAATGATTTTTAATACTTCACCTGATAACAAATGGTAATCATTTCTAATAATTCATTTCATTATAAAAGATAATCATTCACAAAACTTCATCTAAAAGCAAATTATAATGATTTGTAATACTTCATTTAATAACAAATTATAATGATTTGTAATATTTAATTTAATGAGAAATAATAATGATTTGTAATACCGAATTTGATAAAAAAATGATAATGATTTTTACTATTTCATCTAATAAAAATGAATAATGGAGAATTAGCGTTAATGAAGCTATTTGTAATGATAAAATCATGTCTCCTTTTGTTCTCTTATCAAAAGAGTTCCGATAAACGGCAGCCATTTTCAAATTTTTGCTTGACTTTCTGAGAAAGTCACTGTCTTAAAGTTTTTACTTTAATTCGAAATTATTGATTCGAATAAGATTAATTAGCCGATGGGGAAAAACAAAGACCTGAACAAAAATTGTATCAATTAGCAAATTTATTTGGTTTCCATTATCTAGAGGCAGAAAATCAGACGAGATTTGAATAGACCACAGGTATCCCCAGCTTTTTGAAAGTTTACGACACTTCGCTTTTACGAAAGATTTACATTTATCCAAATTTACCCCTCTATCCGAAATATATACTTTAGTATTCCCAAATCCCATAAATACCTTTGTTCTATTCATGAATTTCCCTATCAACCAATTATTGGTTATTTCTAGATATAATTAAGAATAAATGTTTCAATTTTCAGCTCTCTCGCTCGATTAGTTAGGCCTATACGCTCGACACATACATAGACTGCTAGCCAGCCAGAATTAATCGAAAACTAATAATTTACTTGAAAACCGAAGAAATCTATCGGTTGACAGGAATATTTGCAAAATGGAATTAACCAGGGATTGAAAATTTGTTCTGTTCTTCGCTGGCACGACTGACAGGCTGTATGGACGGACGGATATTAGTTTAAGTACCCATAGATCTTCACTTTGAAGTATCTTGGCTAAGGAAATTGTCGAGAGAGCGTACCAGGCGCCATAAGAAAGATCAAGGGTTGTTTGGTCGTGTGGGTCATTAAATCAATCTAGACCAGGGTTTGATAACCTTCTCAACCTATCCCCCCCCTTTTCAGCTATTTGAAGTAATTGTCTCGCTAAAATTCCCTAATGAAACATTCTACTTACGTTGTTTATTTAATGCAATCCCAGTGTTTGATGCTTTGCTTCTAGATTCTCAATACTTGGATTGATATTTGTGACTTCAAGTCTTATATCTGCAAACAGACATATAAACACACACACACACACGTATATATATTAATTATAAATTGTGTTATATCATACATAAACTTATTCGAAATAATCTCCTTTTGTTACACAGTTAATATATCACTCAATTTAGACATGAACAATTAAAGAAAATGGGGCTGCTGCAGGAATCGAAACTGCGACCGATATATACATATATATATATATATATATATATGTATATATATATATATATATATATATATATATATATATATATATATATATATATATATATATATATACATTGTGTCATCCACAGACAGCTGTTTCGATGTATTACATCTCTTCAGGCATTGAAACCTTCGCTACAGGCCCAGAGACCGATATCCTACCTCCGGGCCAGGGAACTTGACGGTCAGTAAGGCTGAATTTAAGCGATATATTTATTTACAAAGAAATTCTCCGTCCACCATGGTGCTCTATTCCTGTGGAAGAGCATTGGTATATTTATAGAGAGATCTTTTCAATAGTTCATTACAGATTGCACATCCAGTTTTACTTGGAAAGAATTTAAATGGACCTTTCATTTGAAAATCCCAAGTGAAACAGAATGTACAATCTCTAATGAACCATTGAAAACATCTTCACTCGAGTTGCAACCGCTTCCCCAACGATACCTAGCACAATTTGGAATTTTAAAAAAAACTATAAATTATATACACACACGCTTGTCATGTATTCATTATCGTTCTCATATATACACATATATATATATATATATATATATATATATATATATAAATTCCAAAAAATGTTTTTTAATCCACTAAGTAGCAGTAGCTTCACTTTACTTTTTACCCGTGTTTATTTACCGTCGTAAAATGAAAGGTTGTCTATTCCTTTTAATGCATTTGTATGAGTCAACCTTTCGCCCCCAACATTCGGACCCTTGAGGGCAATATCAGCCCCCGCTCCCCGTTGAGAATTACTGATGTAGACACTTATTTCGTTCCCTGCATCGTTTCTGTTGATTTAGGAGGCAACGACCTGCAGGAATAATAGATGAAAGACTCGGATAAGCAAAGAATAAATATGATTTGTCACGCAGCGAACTTTGTTTACTTTTTCAGTGAGTCCTGGGCGGGAAGTGGTTAAAGAGTGGAGTGAGAGGAAACCTGGCGTTGCTGGGATTTAGACACAGACGGATAGAGTTAATCCGCAATGAGATGGTCATCTTAATTGATACTTCAACTGAGCGGGGCAGGTCCGCCCATTATGTGAACCCAGGCAGTCGCCCAAGGCGCAAAGGTACTGAGAGTGCACTCAAAGCTGAAGAAAAAAAAGTCATCAAAATACAACCGGGGCGCAATTTGAAGACTCGTCTTGTGTAAATTTTACTATTTCAGTTTGATCATACCAGTGTATGTATCTATCTGCTCCGACTTATCTCTGTTCAAAACTATCTGCTGATATATGTTCAGCTCTATCTACTGACCTGTTCAAATCTTTCGACTGATATATGTCCAAATTTATCGACTGATATTTGTTCACATCTACGTATCGATATCCGTCTCTGTCTCTGTCTCTCTCTCTCTCTATATATATATATATGTGTGTGTGTGTGTGTGTGTGTGTGGGTGTTTTACCAATTATATTTGTCTATGGTTTTTCCTCAAAAGAAGCCGAATAGAGGACTTGAAGTTTTCTCACCAAATGATTTAATTTCCGACATTGCCGACAGGCGGCTTAAATACAAACATGGTTTCCACGGGTCAAATTTTCAAAAGATTTCTCCATTTAATCTTCCTCTGGAAACCGTCAACCACAGCTGTCAACACAGATTTCTCCAGTTTTCAAGTCAGTGTAGCTGGCTGGCTATTTATCTATCTGTCGCACGGATAGATCGCACTAATGGAGCCAGAGGGTTTGAACATTTTAACATATACTCATTATACCTAGAAAAAAAACCAGATTTTTTTAACATTTCCTCCCAAATATATTTGGGGGGAGTTGGGGGCAATTTGCATTGTGAGTTTTTGCTAAATCTATCCCTTTTTGTATCAAGCAGTATTCAGGCTCGTTTTTGATTGTTTTTGTTTTTTTTTGTTGTTTTCAATTTAATCTCTCTCTCTCTCTCTCTCTCTCTCTCTCTCTCTCTCTCTCTCTCTCTGTCTGTCTGTCTCTCTCTCTCTCTCTCAAAACATTAGAAAATATGTCTTTCTCTCCGTTCTAAAAACTCTGGTTCTTGCTCTGTTCCTCAATATAAAAGTGTAGGAGCTTTTTTTCTCAATCAGATTTTTCAAATGATCACCCCCAACACAGCATGCTGCCAAAAACATTGGTCACTTGGCATTTTCTATTGACTGACTAACAAGAGCCTTTTTTTGCAGTTGATTTTTTCCAGCCTTTTCTTTTGCCTTCCACGACTCTTATCATCATCATCAGTCTTTCAACGTTCGTCGTTGGACATGGAACTTCCCCAGAATTTGCCACACTTCTCTATCATGGGAGTTGGAGAGCCAGTATTTACTGAATTTGTCTAGCTTGTCTCTCCATCTAATATTCTGCCGGCCTCTGTTGCGCATGTGATCTTAGGGGATCCATGTCGTGAGTCATGATGTCCATCGGTTGTCCGCCATTCTGGCAACATGGCCAGCCATTTTCGAATAAATCTGATAATTCATCATTTGTCAGTTCGTCTGTTCGTCTGACCGTCTGTGACAGCCTGCAGTAAAAGAAAGAGAAAAAAAAACTACCAAATATAACCCCAGTAATCTTTTTGTAAGCATTCATATGAGCCCTAGGCAGGTTCTTATCAAGTCAGATTTTGAAAAATCATCCCCCAAGAGTTATTCAGGGTGTGTTGATCGATTCACAAGAGAAAATCTATATTGAAACAAACAATTTTGGGGCCTTAGGCACATGAAAATTAGATGGCTTTCCCAGCCAGAGTAAAATAGAGGGCAGATGCTTAGATAGCTTCTTGAGAGGGCGAGGAGCTAAGAGAGAGAGAGAGAGAGAAAGAGAGAGAGAGAGAGAGAGAGAGAGAGAGAGAGAGAGAGAAAGTGAGAGAGAGAATGTTAGTTTAAGGAGATTCAGATTCTCTCTCTCTCTCTCTCTCTCTCTCTCTCTCTCTCTCTCTCTCTCTCTCTCTCTCTCTCTCTCTCTCTCAAAACGTTAGAATATATCTCTTACTCCCCGTTCTAAAAACTCTTGCTCTTGCTCTGTTCCTCTCAATGAAAATGTAAGAGTTTGGATACTTTATTTTTCTTTTGATTTTAACGGCGACTTCTCCTTTGAATAAGATTCTTTCTTTAAGAAAAGATGTATTTACATTGAAAACATACAAAAACATTGGAAATGGGGAAAGTTTTTTTTCCAATAATCAAATGAATACATTAAAACGGAATAACTTACTTACATCTCGATTTTGATTTTAAAAAATGACCGATAAAATTGCTTAATAGTCACATTTTGTGAATGTTATGCGTGGATTTTTTTGTATAAAACTTCTTCAAATCTTACAACATACGTGAGTTGTATTTTTAATATATCTTATCTCCAAAATGTCTGATTTATTTACTTCTTATTCACAGTTTTAGAAATAAACAACCTTCCCGATCGTTCTGTTTCACAACCTCGCACAATAAATACTAAAAACGACGTACAAATAATAAAAATCAACGATTTGATTTGTTCAAAATAACCAGACTAAATACCTACCCTAACGGGCGAAGCAAATCGATGTCCAAAAAATGATTTTATGAAATAGGAAGTTCGATAGATGAAAATCAGAGAGCATTTTTTTAAAGAAAATTACGGATACAGAAAGAAGGAGTAAATATATCCATTTAAATTATATTGTTTTTTTTATTAATTTTTCTAGTAATTACTTCCATCTTAATTATTGATTTTTATCGTACTAAGCGAGACACTCTTTGTCATAGAATCCTTGAGTTCGATTCTCACCTGCAATGTTAATCTATTTATTTCCTGCTGAAAGAAACCCAGCATGCGATAAAAAGCAACAACAATTATGATGAAAGTAATTGGTAGAAAAAAATAGTAATGACATTTTGATTTAGATTGATATATTTATTTCTATTTTTCTCTCAGTATCTTATAGAGATGTATTGGCACATCTGAACTGACTCGGATTTGAATTGCAACTTGATGAATTCGCTACGTCTCACCCCAGAAAATGATTCCTCAAAGATGATGATAAAGAAATATTACTGATAGAAAATTAGGGGTTTTTTTTCCCGCGGATAAGGAGGCAACGCTCATAATTGAAAGGTCTGGGGTCTGGCAAATTTTGGGAAACTAAAACGCTGCTGTTGGTGCTGTTGTTGTTGCTGCTTCTGCCGCCGCTGCTGCTGCTGCTGCTGCTGCTGCTGCTGATGATGATGATGATGATGATGATGATGATGATGATGGTGATGATGATGATGATGATGATGATGATGATGATGGTGGTGATGATGGTGGCGGCGGTGGTGATGATGATGATAATGATGATGATGGTGGTGGTGGTGGTGATGATGATGATGATGATGGTGGTGGTGGTGGTGATGATGATGATGGTGGTGGTGATGATGATGATGGTGGTGGTGGTGATGATGATGGTGGTGGTGATGATGATGATGATGGTGGTGGAGGTGGTGGTGGTGATGATGATGATGATGATTGTCCATACACTATCTGCAAAAGTTCTCAGTGAATTCCAGTGATTTTTTGTCGAGGGGTTGGGTCATGGGCGAAGAAAGTTATTATTATATTTTGGAGCGGGATCCAGGTATAATTTCCATCCACCTTCCCTGGATCGTGACTATTTGTGAACTGATTATCATTTGGTTTTAGTGACAATTGGGCTGGCTGAGATATGCGCTCTCTGAGTGCTTTATAGTTCACTTTGTGTTCCTCCATAGAAATCATCAACCAAATCTATCAACAGAGGTTTCTTCAGTTTTTAAGTGGTTTTAAACGGCTATCCATCTATCTATCTTTCTGCATATACATCTATTTTCGAATCGGACATTAAAAAAAACATCAATTAAGCCAAGGATCTGAAATATTGAACATTCACTTCTTATCATGTCTAGAAAAGCTTCTTTTTTTGCTTCCTGAAAATCTGGACATTTTTAGTGATCAGTGGCCAACAAAAGTCAATTTCATTGATCCCCTCCTCTTTCCAATTTTTCAAACTGATTTTCCCCAACGTGACATGCCACCATAAGACATTGGTCACGTAGCAGCTTCTATTGAGGCCTGTCTTTCTAACTTTTTCTCTATTCATCAAATCTTTTCTGATTCTCCTGGTCTTCCAAATCTACTCAAGATTCACAAATCAGCTATTTTCAGCAAAATCTCCTTTTACAATTTAGCTCATAAGTATCTACGATAGCCGTTTGAATAGTTTCAGAACCATTTCCATATAATTTAGTAAATATAATAAAAGTAAACGTCCAATTCTTTAATCATGTTTACCGGATTCTTAGTAAATAATTATTCTATTTGAAATTGGTTTTATATGAGTACTAGCTTCGGTACTCGGCGTTGTAAAGGTTGGGAGAGTAATCAGTCCTAAAAGGCCATTAAGTAAATTCTAACACAAAGCTCCTCAAAGTAGTGATTGCATCCCTCCCGGTTGGTCAAAAATACCATGAAAAAATTTATCAGACCCTGAATTGATCTTTCAGGGTAACCATACTCCAACCCCACCTATCCCATGTTCATCTTGGGTCAAGTTACACTTGTACACGAATTTACTGGTTGTTTGGTGAAACCGCTTCTGGTGGATTTGAAAATTTCTACTGACATTGACCTGGCCTTATATTGACCTTCAGGGGTCATCAGAGGTCAGCATCACCTATCTTATGATTATTCTGTGGAGTTATTTTTGCACACAAATTTTGGGGGCTGCCGTCTCCATTGAATTATAAAAATTCCGAACCAAGGGTCATAACCATTTCTCTTATGACCATCCTAGCAACAAGTTCCTTTTTTACATACATTTTCAGCTTGTAGATTGCAAGCGTTTAAGAGTTTATAAAAAGCCTAGAAACAAAAGAAAAACAATAATCGTCTTTATAGATTTCGATACGTAGATATTTACAGGCGAAACTCCTACTTTTGAATTATTCCAATCCGAAGGAGCAGCAGACGAAGTTAGATTTCCACCAGCTATTTTTCCTTGATCGGACCAAGATTCCAGATTGTCCATCTTCCCGGAAGACATCAGTGCAAAATAAGAACAATACCTGTATAACATGATTAGCAATAAAGTTAACCATTTTCAGGAAGAGTTTTAGCTATAAATAGCAAATCATACTTGGAAACACTGTTTTCACTCTTTTGTATTTTATACTGTGTTATCATTGGACCGTTCGTCATTAATCTAACCAATCAAATGCCTCCTCGTTGAATTTTGTGCTTCCGAACGTCACTTACGACAACTACGATATCAAGTTAGCAAATAACTCACTTTTTCGGTCATATTGAGATGACACAAGCGGTAACAAAAAATGCTTCAATTAAATGAGAAAATTTTCATTGAAGACCAATCAACTTTCTGTTTGAAGGAATAGGCTCCAGTGTTTAATAAGTAAACGATGTTTGTGAGTTCTTTGGTTAATTTTATCTCTTTTAAAATAGGTTTCTTTGTTTTTTGTGTAATGGCGTGTATCTTTATTCTTATAAAGAAAATAGGAGAAGGAAATATTTGTCCAATTCAAACACTAATCGAATTTATTTTGTTCTGAATTAAGTTTATTTTTCACAACTGCTATGTTTATCTTTGAAATAGTTAACGACATCTTTTAAGGTTTTATATAAGGGGTATTTTTCTTCCTTTCTTCTTTGTATTTCTCTCTTTCTCTCGTATTTGCTTTCTTTCTTTCTTTCTCTCTCATTTCCTCTTCCTTTCTGGCTTACTTCTTCCTTCCTTCTTTTCTTCCTCCTTCCTTAAAAAAAATTGAAAAGGAAATCTCTGCAGTCGTCTCTATAATCGAAATCTACGATAGCCAGTTAAATCCACAAAGTTCGACAGAAATAAACGTACAATTTTATACGACTCATTTTTTCTGTAGTCTTAGCATATATTTATCATATTTTGATGAGTGGGCTTTATATGATTATACATAGATAAAATATCCAACCACAGAATTTGCTAGGAATGAAAGAAATCCTTGGGGTGGGGCGTAAACAAGAGAATAGTCCCTTCCTTTTGGATCAGGCCTTCTCACCTCGAGCGAAGGGGTTAAAAAGTTGGAACTTTTTAGTCAATAAGGATGAAGATGCTGCGCAATTGTTTTATGTGACCCAAAGTTATTATACCGATATAAAAAAAAATGGTTTTATTGTTCGCTGGTAACAGGGCTGCCTCTAAGATATATTCCAGATATAACATAAAATATTCGCACCTCCCTCACCTCTGGAGGTATTAAATTTCCCCGGGAAATAATGACTATTTTTCTGTTGTTAATGGTTGTTGTTGAGGTAATATGGAACCCACTCATTGAGTTTTTTTCTCTTTACCAATTTGCCTTAGATGGTCCAATATTGTCACAATTCAAACGCCCCCTACCCGAGATATTTCTCTGTCAGTTTGGCATGGGTTGTATTTGACTGATATCTTCAGTTGTTTACTCCCAATTGCAGATAGACGTCCTCTGCCCTCTGGATCTTCGAGACTGAATTTTCCACTATGAATATTTTGAAACTAACGCTACATTCTGACGTATAACAACGGGTAGTCCATTCAAAAAAAAGCTTTAAATGATATAAAAAATTCATAAATATTCTGTCGGATTATATATGCATCTCTCTCTCTCTCTCTCCCTCTCTCTCTCTCTCTCTCTCTCTCTCTATATATATATATATATATATATATATATATATATATATATATGTATATATATATGCATATGTATATATGTATATATGTGTGTGTGTGCGTTAAGTTATTTGAAATGATCCACCCTTATTACACGGTGAAAGTGTGATTTTGTCAAGACAGCATAAATAGAATAAACAATGAATGGGTTGCTGCAGGAATCGAATCTGGAACCGATTGGTAGTCACGTCAACGTGCCGTCGCTCTTACGATCGAGCTAAACAAGTTATTTCATTTTATATCCGAATCAAGTACATGCTAGGTTTGATTCCGGAAGCATCCCATTCAATGTAATAGTTTATTCTGTTTACACTGCCTGGTCCAAATAACACTTTTTCCGTGTAATAACGGGGTCCATTTTAAGTTTTGAAATAATATATATATATATATATATATATATATATGTATGTATGTATGTATGTATACACGACCCAACAAAATACTCATGAATGCATTAAATTATTTGAAGTTCCATTTAAAACAACCTCCTGTTGTTACATGGAGAATGTATCACTTAGCCTAGACAGCGTAAAAAGAATGAACAATTCAAGAAAAATTGGGCAACTGAAAGAATCGAACCTACGACCGATAACATAGCTGCTTCAACGGAAGGAGTGTCGCTCTAAACCATTGAGCTAAACAGACAAAAATTGTAAAAAAAACTCTTATGGCAATGAGGTGGACATTTTTGCAAGAATGGTAGACAACCAATGGACATCACAACTCATCAAGTGGATCCCCAGAGATCATATGCGAAGCTGTGGCCGACAGAAAGTAAGATGGCGCGACTAGCAAGATAAATTCAGAAAGTACGCAATCATCATGAAAGAGAGGTCTGGCGTATCTTGCCTACGGGCATTAAAAGGCTGACGATGATAATGAAGAGACCAACTGACTCATTCTCCGTGTAACAACGAGGGGATCGTTCCAAATAATACAATGCATTAGTCCATATATATATATATATATATATATATATATATATATATATATATATATATATATATATATGTGTGTGTGTGTGTGTGTGTGTGCGTGTGTGTGTGTGTGTGTGTAGCAGAGTTGTTGTTGTTGTTGTTGTTGTTAGAATATACTATAGTTAAGTTGGTATCTAGAATTGGCCATCATTTTCCCGAACAACCTTATATATACTTTTGCCCACGCCTAATCCCTGGCCAATACTTGTCAGAGTCATTTATTGCTACTTGGCCGATCGGATTATTTCTACTCGTCATTTCTATACAAACTTTGCTCAAGTAACAAGACGATAAATTCTATTATAATGCCATTGATTCTCGTCCCACCATTGAATTCAACATTTATCTTCCAATTAGAGCTACAAGAGCAATTATAAATGAAGATTACTTGACCCAAAATGTTCTAACGTACAAGAATACAAAAACGTTTATATGTGAATACAGGGGAGATAATCAGCATGTACTGCCGGAAAAAAAAAGAAATGTAAATGTTGTTAATCTTTTCTCTTTTGTTCCCTTTCACACTTGTGTCACTGACTCGCGCTGCAATTGTTCAACCCAATAAAATCCTATTAGCATCCATTAAACATACCATAAAGTTTATATGCTTCCCAGTGACGTATCAAAATGAAAAAAAAGAAGTGGGGAAACTAAGAGCTGCCTGGTCTAGTAAGCGTAGCGTTCCAATGAACGGAGCAATCCTCAACAGCTAGGTGTATTTTCTCTTTCTTGAGTGGAGTGTAAATTAGACGTACAATAAATGCTCCTATTTTGCTCAGATGCGTTCCGAGAAAAAATGGACAATTTGGTAGCTTTATCCATCCTGGGAACAATAATACGTGAAGCTCCTACTTTGTCCCCTAATTCTTTGGACTAGGATCGTCCCAAGTTGGAGCGAACAAAGTAGGAGCTTCACTATTACTATTACTTTGATTCAGTGGATACTAGCAGAAAACAATATTGCAACACCTTTTGAATGAATTTAATGTATCTATCATGAGTATGATTTTAAAAGATCAAAAAATGCTTATCGTTGAAATTTATGTCACAATTTGAAAACTAAAGGCTTGAAATCAGGGCCTACCGGATTATTTCCTTTGAAATTGAAGGGGTCCTTGAGTTTTCAAATTTCCGAAACCACTGAGCTATAGGACAGAAAATTTAAAGATGTCAAGTGAAATAGTGATGAAATTAGAAAACGTCAACCACCAATCAAAACTACTTATTGTCAACAAGTTTCTTCGGTTCCTAAATGGTTCTGCCTGCCTATCCGGTAGACTATTTATTCATGGGTTTTGCGTGCAGTGTTCATACATGCTGAGCCAGTAGAGCTGAAAACGTCGGGGTTTTGGTAAATTAACCCCCTGAAATGGATTCTTGGAGAGGGTTCATTTTTACATTGTAACAGTTCTCCGACATTTGCACCGAATTGGAAAAGTTTTAAAAAATTTACAAACGAGTGCCGCAAGGAGAATTTACTAAAATGCCGATACATTACTCGTCACTTCTTGTGAACAACGAAAAATGATCTATCATCAAATGTGCCGCAAAATGGATCCTGCACGATAATCAACAGCGTTCTCCCGGTGGCTGGATATAGAAAAAAAGCCCAAACACTTTTGCAAACCAAACTTGGGCACAAAAAACGTTTGGGTCACTGTTTGGTTCTCAGCATATCGTATCATCCACTACAGCTTTTTGAATCCTGTGGAAACCCCGATGGCAAAGAAGTATTGTTGGGAAATCGACCAAACGCACCAAGGAATTAAAAGTTTACGTCCAATATAGATCAATCGAAAGGGACCACTTCTTCTTCATGACAAAACCCGGTTGCATGATGTGCGAATGACCCTGAAGAAATAGGACGAAATAAGCTGCGATATTTAACTTACCCAGCTCACTCACCAAACCCACTTCTGACCAACTGCCGTTTTCTCAAGAATTCTGACTTCTTCCGGTTAGGAAAAGTCTACATCAACCAAGCAGCAGCTCAAAATGCGTCCAAAGAATTCATTTGTTTCCGATACCCAAGAATTATATGCTCTAAATAGACTCGTTTTTAGTTGGCAAAAATATTTAGATTCTGAAGGTTCTTATTTTGATTACTAACTTTTATTCCAAGCTGAGATATACTGCTTTTGAGTTGATGGTGAAAAACCTCAATTTTTGTACCAACCTGATAGTTCATTCATCTTAATTCGTCTACATTCATTTTCTCTGATATAATTTAAGGTCTCTCCTTGTTCTCATTTATAGGATTTCCAAAAATGTTATCGATATTTATCATTACATTCATGCACACCCACACGCTTGCACATACACGCATATTTATTTATATACGTTCATACCTTGGCTTTTCAAACAAGAGCTAATGATTTACAAGAGATAAGAATCTCAAAGACAAAGATTTAATCTATTTCCTTTTCCTCTCCTTCGATAAAATTATGAATGACTTCCATATTCTCTACCTGTATTCGATTTTCTCTGAATCGGAAATATGACTCCAAGCCGACATTTCTTATCGCAGCCATTTTGACAAATATCAATTAGATGGCTCGGAAAGTCTCTGCTTCCTTCTCCAAGTGCCCTAGGAATCTATGCCAGGCACCAAACACGAACTGCTGTTAATAAGAAACAGCGCACAGATAAATATCAAGACTTATTATCGTTGAAAAAGAGACAACGTGAAAAAACAAATACTTGGGGTCCTTGAGTTTTCGAAATTCTGGAACCACTGAGCTAGAAGACAGAAAAATTTGAATGTTGCAAGAGAAAAAACGGAAAAATCAGAAAATGTCAACCACCAACAAAAACTGTTCATTGTCTACGTAGATTTCTTCGGTTTTTAAGTGGTTCTATTCATGGGTTTTTGCGTGCAGTGTGCATACATGCTACACCAATAAAACTGAATAAATTTTTAGATTTTGAAAATACCCTCTCCTAAAAGTGATTTTTCGTGAAGGTCCAATTTACAATGTAAGTTCATGTTAAATTAGCCCCATAGTATTTGTCTGACGGTGTTTGCACTCGGTTTGGTTTTGCTTTCTTTTTCAATTCGGACCTTTTTTTCAGTTATCACAGCAAAAAAAAGCCAAGAGGAGTAATTCATTCATTGATCACCCCTTCTTCAATATTTATTTTTAAAAATCTATCACCCCCCAACACAACAAGCTGCCAAAAGACATTGGTTACATTGGTGATTTCTTTTGCAGGACTAACCAGACTTGTTCTTTAATAATAATAATAATAATAATAATAATAATAATAATAATAATGATGATGATGATGATGATGATGATAATATACGTGTGCGTGCGTATACTGAAATAGAAGAATTAGCAAATCTAGTTTTCAACAAAGGCGTATATGATTTTAGAAGATGAAAGAAATAGATAATGTAGAATATCACAATCATTTGTATCAGTTGAGTAAAACGTAATGTGAATGACTGAAATATATACAAAGATAAACAAAGCAAACGAAAAAGAACATATAAAAGAGTAAGTTTCTTTCATTGAACGACTATAGCCATCACAGACAACGACGGTTCGAACAACCATAGCTATCAAAGATGTCGAAGGGTTATAACCTTTTTGTGTTCGTGTTTTTGTGTATATTAGTGAGTTTGTTTATGTGTTTGTTTATACATCCCGATGCACCTGGCTATACTGTTTTGTCTACAGAAAGACTACAGGGACTTAAAAATTGGCATCAATACTCAGTTTATTTTATTCATTTTATTTATTTTTGGTGGGAGGATAGACGCTTTTTTGCTGTTTTAAGCCATGACAGGTTTATTAAGACAAAAATAGATTGTCCAAAATCTCTGGATGTTTTCCACTCTATTTTAAATGTTTTCCGGTGGAAAATGACTGTGATGTCATAAATAGAACTTATTCTGACCATATTTTTATCTTTGATGGAATTTTTTTTATGACTTCAAATTGTGTCGCTACGATTGTTCAATTATTGACTGTGACACCGAGCTCTGTTCATTTTTTTAGAAAAAAGGCATAAACTTTTTACTCTAACTCATATCATGAATATGGATTCAGAAAGCTTCAAAAGTATATATATCCTCTGTTTTTTAATGCTCGCTTCACACTGCGTTTGCTTTCACGAAAAAAGTCGAAAAGCGAAGACAGTGCTCAGCGTTCGTTATGTAGTTATTCATCACAGAGACAACACACACCTTGGCTCTTTCTCCTACACGCTAGTCTCCTGAACGTCATGCCATCCCCAAACTTCGACAACTCAGCCTAACATACCATTATCCATAATATTTAGAGTCTTGGAAATCTAAAAGAGTTCCCATATTAAATAATGGTCAATGATTTTTCGCTTTGCACCATTTCGGCTTACAAAAAGTTTTAATAGGTTCACTCTACTTCTAGTGTGTCAACAACGTTGATTATCGAAGAAAATATGAAACAAGTGTGACTGCACTAGGTTCAAACTCCTTTGCTTCATTAAAATCTAAAAGGTAAACAAAACAGAATTTATTTCTCCATAGAATTATATTCCAAAACAACGTTATTAGTGTGAATGCAATTTGCAGATTTTAGTAAAACAAGTCGATCTGAATGGGGCTTTAGGGGTGGAGGTAAATTCATCATTAGTTTTTGCGTACGTCACTGTGTTACTGTTATTCGTACGTGAAGTCACTGCTTTTTGTCAGTCATTGTTGTCACATACAAAAATGAAGTCAGAACTCAATAGTGAGAGTTTGACAATTAAGAAAGAAAATCAAACAGAGATATTGGAATTCGAGTCCCTACCTGGACCTTCGGATACTTTTTTGGTAAGAATTCACTCTTGAGTGGAATCTTAGGAAATCTTTTGTTATTACATCCCAAAACACGATAACATGGAGTTGTCAAAAGTTATCCCCCTTGATGTATAAAAATGGCTAGACTTTTAATCTCCAACGAACTTTAAAATTAAGAATTGTATGTATATATAATGCTGTTCCATAGGAATAGAGCACTCTATGGATGGATGGTGGATGAGGAATTCGGCCTTACAGATTGTCCAGTTCCGTAGTCCAGTGGTAGGATATCGGCCTCCGGGGTCTGAAGTGAAGGTTTCAATTCTGCCTCGCGGTACTGGATGGAATTATGAAAGTCTATCGACACACTGAAGAGACGTAGTGGATGTGTGGATGACACAATATATATATATATATATATATATATATATATATATAGACCTTCCCCAGGACTTGCCACACTTCCCTATCATGGGCGTCACGGAGCCAGTACTTCCTGAACTTGTATAGCTCGTCTCTCCATCTATCATTTTGCCGGCCTCGGTTGCACATGTGGTCTCGGGAGATCCATGTCGTGAGTCGTGATGTCCATCGGTTGTCTGCCATTCTTGCAACATGGCCAGCTCACCGCCATTTGAGATTTTTAATGGATTCTATTTATGTCCCTGACTCTTGTCTTTTCTCGGATGTACTGTGCTGTCTTGTGGTCTCTCCCTGTGAGGCCCAGCATAATTCTTTCATGTGCACGTTGCATGGTTCTCAGTTTTCTAGTCTGTCTCTTGGTTAGGTTCCATGTTTCAGCTCCATAAATGACTATTGGGAGGATGCATTGGTTATACACCCTTCTCTTTAGGATTAATGGGATCTTCTTATTTTTGAAGGTTGAGCTAGCTCTGCCAAAGGCTTGCCATCCTAGTGTGGTTCATCGCTTGATTTCTTCTTCTTTTGAGGGTTTCATGGAGATTCGTTGTCCTTAGTAGATGTAGTGGTCTACTTCCCCCAGTTGTGTGTCCTCGATTTTGATAAAATAACGCTGTTATTCTTGTTGTAAGATACCGTTCTTCAAATCTGAGATATCATTCTCGAAATCATAACCGAAACCATAAACTCAACCTTTTGTATAAATTATGAGCAATTGATTTCACTAGAAAATGGGAAATTTGGCCATTATTATCCATTGAGGGTGGCAAATCATTCTGATATCGTATTCAATGACCAAATAACTTAAGATTACAGAATATTTTGTTAGATATGTCATAGAATTGTTTGAAAACGAGACTGAATGAACAGTTGAAGAGCAATTTTTCGCTGGACTCTTTTGTACACGCCTAATACATAGATAAATAGGGCTGAATGAATGAAAAGACAAGAAATCAATTCAAAACTTCTATTGTTCAACACGTGTCAGGTGATCGACCAAATAGTCTTTTTTAACTGTACGAAGTCGCATTGTGTTTGTTCTTCTTATGTCAAGAACTGCTTGAAGAGGGACATTTCGTGTTGGTTGGTAAATGTGTGAAATTGTGGTGTTATTCTTGATCTGAAGTCTCTTACTGACACTAAAACATCTGCCCTCCCCCCCATCCTATGTTTAAAACCCTAATTATACTCAATTTGCTTGCTGTTTGTTCGTTTTTTTTTTCTGTTTTTCGTTTTAGCGAAAAACAGAATTTTTATCAAAAACGCAAAAATAAATCATGATGTAACACTGGGCTGTTTGAAAGTCAAAATATATTTTAATAATAATAATAATAATAATAATAATAATAATAATAATAATAATAATTATTATAATAATAATAAAAGGGGACTACTACCAGAAGAACAGAAAGGGTGTAAGATAGGAACCAAAGGGGCAAACGACTTACTCTACATAGACCAGATGATCTTAAGAGAAGTGAGGAAAAGGAGAAAGAATATCGCAATGGGATGGATAGATCACAAAAAAGCGTACGATATGATTCCACAGAGCTGGATACTCGAATGCCTTAGAATGTTCAAAATTAGCCAACCGATGGTTAAATTCATTGGTAACTCGATGGAAGACTGGAAAGTAGATTTGACAGCCGCAGGGGACAAACTAGCAGAGGTAGGGATGAAAAGGGGAATCTTCCAAGGAGACTCGTTGTCCCCACTATTATTTGTTCTAACAATGATACCGCTCAACAGAATCCTGAAAAACAGCAAAGGATACCACTTCTCTAAAACAAAAGGAAAGGTCAACCACCTAATATACATGGACGATATAAAATTGTTCGCAAAAAACAGGGGAGAGCTTGAGACTCTGTTCAACGAAGTAAGGGAATATAGTGAGGACATAGGAATGGAGTTTGGAATAGAAAAATGCGCAATCATGGTGATGCACAAAGGAAGGCTTACAATAACTGAAGGAATCGAACTCCCGGACAACAGCAAGATTAGGGCATTGACCGCACAAGACCGATACAAGTACCTAGGTGTCCTTGAATGCGACACGATAAAACGGGAAGAGATGAAGGAGAAAATAAAGAGAGAATACCTCAGAAGGATAAGGAAAATATTAGAAACCAAATTAAACAGCAGAAATCTAATAAAAGGAATGAACACCTGGGCTGTGTCAGTAGTTAGGTATACAGGACCATTCCTAAGATGGACAAAGGAAGAGCTCCAATCAATGGATAGGCGAACAAGGAAACTTATGACAATGCATAAAGCATTACACCCTAGAGATGATACAGATAGACTATACGCTAAGAGAAAAGAAGGTGGTAGGGGGCTCATCAGCATAGAAGATTGTGTCCAGAGAGCTAAAATAGTCTTAGAAAGATATGTGCAAACAAATAGAGAAGAAATCATAAAGAGCGCAAGAGATAGTGCAACAAGCAATAAAGTAGAAAACAATGGAACAGTACAGCAAACAAGAAAAGAAATATGGGAAGGGAAAAAATTGTACGGCGAGTTTAAAAGACAGATACAAGATGTAGCAGACGAGAAATCATGGACATGGTTACGAAAAGGGAACCTTAAGAGAGAAACAGATTCGCTCATCATGGCAGCCCAAAACAAAAGCATAAGGACAAACTACATAAAAACAAAAATCGACAGAACACAGACAAACAGCAAATGCCGCATGTGCGGTGAAAGAGATGAGACAGTAAACCACATAACTAGTGAATGTAGTCAACTCGCCCAGAAGGAGTATAAGCATAGACACGATAGAGTAGCAACGATGATACACTGGGAACTAAGCAAACAAATGGGATTCCACCATGTGGAAAAGTGGTATCAGCACAAGCCAGAGGCAGTTTTGGAGAATGACAACCACAAACTACTCTGGGACTTCGACATCCAAACTGACCACCTCATCCAGGCAAGAAGACCGGACTTAGTAATAGTAGACAAAAAAAGGAAGGCCTGCCAAATAGTAGACGTTGCTGTGCCTGCAGACCATAGAGTAAAAAAGAAGGAGGGTGAAAAAAGGGAAAAATACCAGGACCTAGCAAGAGAATTAAGGAAGATGTGGAATATGAAAACCAGGGTAGTACCGGTCATAGTGGGCGCACTAGGAACTGTCCCCAAAACGCTGAGGGTGAGACTGGAGGAGATCGGGATTAAGGGAAGGGTAGAGACCGTACAGACCACAGCACTACTGGGAACTGCACGGATACTGAGGAAGGTACTAGAGATATAAGTACTGCAACGAATTGTAGCTCAGTCATTATATGCGAAAGAGAGAGGAGACGTTAGCTGAAGACCTGAGGAGACTTATTGTCACTCAGCCTTCAGCGATAGCCACTGGGCAACCGGTGTGAAACTGTAAATTGCAGAATTACTGCGACCTACAAGTACTAGGAGAGGAGGGCTGGAGACTTGAGGAGACTTGCTGTCACTCAAACTCCAGCGGTTACCACCAGGCAACTGGTGTGAGATTCCAAAATAATAATAATAATAATGGTGAAAAAGGAAGTTGATGACGATGCACAAGGCTTTACACCCTAGAGATGACACACATATCGACTATATGTGAAAACGGAAGAAAGCAGTAAAGGACTTATCAACAGAGAAGACTATGTCCAAAAGACAAAAACAGGATTAGAAAAGTATGTGCACACAAATTGAAGACATTCTGAATAGCGCTCAAAGCTGTGCAACTAACAATAAAAAAAGTTGCAAGAGAGCAGCACAGTAAAGAAGGAAATAAAAATAGGAACAAAAAAATTACATGGGATGGGGAATAGAAGACCGATGGAAAAAAAAACATCGCATACGGGGGATCATGGACATGGCTACGCAAAGAAAACCTGAAAAGAGAAACAGAATCGCTCATTATAGCAGCCCGAAACAAATGCATTAGAACAGACTATGTCAAGGCGAAAATCGACAGAACCTGAACAAATAGCAAATGCTGCCTATGCTGAGAAAGGGACGAAATCGTAAAGCATATGGATAGGGACTGTAGTCAACGAGCTTAGAAAGGGTACGAAAACAGACACGACAGGATAGCAACGGTGATACACTGAGAACTGAGTAGATGTATTTCGACCATGCGGACAATCGACCATGCAGACAATCGACCATGCAGACAATCGACCATCCCATCTAAAAAGAAGACCAGACCTGGTAATCGAGGACAAGAGAAATAGGCGTAGCCGAGTCTTCAGATCACAGATTGAATACGAAAGATAGTGAAAGCAATGGAAATACCAGGACCTGACAAACGAACTGAAGGAGATGTGGAACATGAAAGCTGGGGTAGTACTAGTAATAGTGGGTGCACTCGGAGTCGTACCAAAGGCCCTGAAAACGAGATTGGAGGAATTGGGGATAAGAGGAAGGATTGAGACTATACAGAACATGGCTCTACTGGAGACCGCACTGAGGAGAGCACTGGAAATATGAGACATACGACGCTAAGGTGGTCTTTATGGCCTAACAGCTAAGAAAGAGGTATGGTGAAGACGGTACAAACCACGGGACTGCTGTAGCCGGTGAGGGTGATATGAGAAACCCAAAGAGATTTACTGTCACTTAGACTCCAGCGATAACCACCAGGCAACTGGTGTGAAACTGTAAACCACAGTATTGCTGTGGTCTATAAGAGTGTGGAGGGGAGGGCTGGAGACTTGAGGAGACTTACTGTCACTCAAAATCCAGCGGTAACCACCAGGCAATTGGTGTGAAATTGCAGATAATAATAATAATAATAATAATAATAATAATAATAATAATAATAATAATAATAATAATAATAATAATAATAATAACCAATGACAAGAGTGTGCCTTCTAATGGAAATATAGCGGTAAAAGAAGTTCAACGACCTTGAAATCGAGATCCAGAAAATGTGGCACTTGAAAACACTAACTGTCCCTGCAGGAGGATAAAGGAAAGCACAAAGAACATCTGAAACCCAGAGCTGGAGAGAGAAGAACACTAAATTGAACTAAGACTCCTTAAAATCAACGAAATAAGAGGAAATCTAGCGAAGAATTACTCTAGGATGGCAAGCTCTCAGTAGAGCCAACTTCAAGAACAAGAAAATCCAAATAGTCCAAAAAAGGGTACACAACCGATGCATCCTGCCGATATTCACCTTTTAGAGCTGAAACATGGAACCTGACCAGAATATTGATCCTCAAATAGTGAACCATGCAACATGGACATGAGGAAATCATACTCAACATCACATGTAGATATCGTCATACAGCAGCGTATATTATAGAACGAACAGGAGTTCGAGAGATCATAGAATCAATTAGAGAACTAAAATGACAATGGGCTGGTCAGGTTGCAAGAATGGCAGATAACCAATGGACATCATGACTCACAACGTTGATCCCTAGAGATCGCATGCGAAACCGTGGCCGACAAAATATAAGATGGCCTGACGAATAAGACGGGTTCAAAGAGTGATGAATTTTGGAGAAGATCCATGTCTAATGACCGTCGCTGAAAACCTACTGATACTGATGATTATCGTCTAAAAAATATTATCACTCCCAAAGTCCCCTTTTTTGGTTCCTCTCTCCCCAAGTAGGTTTTCAGTGGGGGTGAGGGGGCAATTTACCATGTAAGTTTATGCCAAATTTACCCTTACTTTTATTTTTCTTATTTGTAATTGATCAACACAGTATGCGAGCAAAAAGCGTTGATCCCATAACACTTCCTATTGAGTGACTATTCAGATCAATGAAATTCTGTCCCCATTTGGAATGAGGCTAGGTAAAGATATGGGAAAGAAGTAATTTAGCATTGACTCTGTGTAAAGGAATTACGTGGGTGTTGTGTTTCCATGTCAGAAATTTCTTGAAGTCAAAGTACTGAGGAGGATGAGAGATAATACATGTTGTGGATAACCTGTTTATTCACTTTGTCAATCCCAAACTCTAGAGATAAACAGACATTGGTGGGGGAAGAATGAGACTGAGAGATAGAGCTCTTAATTTTGAAACGGCGACGTAATGCATGCACACACAAACATGCGCGCACGAGTGCACGCATACAGGTATATGAGGGTGGGAAGGATATCACTCTAATTTTTAAGATAGGAAACAGTGATGTAGCACATATGTACATACAGTGATGTAGCACATGTATATTAGAATATATATATACATACATATATATATATATATATATATGTATGTATGTATAAATATAAATATAAACAGTGGGGAAAATTACATAAATTTCATTGACTGTTTTGGGGAAAAAAGTGACTCAAGTGACTTTTTTTAAAAGTTATTTAATGTTTAGTGCTTAAATCCCTAAATCTTTGTAGACTACACACACACACACACACACATATATATATATATATATATATATATACACACACACACACACACACACACATATATATATATATATATATATATATATATAAACGGATGAATAAACCTTACCTCAAAACACTTTACTCCCGAGTCTGTCTCACTCTTTACAGTTCATATTATATATATATACATATATATATATATATGTGTGTGTGTGTGTGTGTGTGTGTGTGTGTGTGTGTATGTGTGTTAGTCTGTCTTATATATATATGTATATATATATGCGTGTGTGTGTATGTGTGTGTATGTGTGTTAGTGTGTCTTATATATATACATATATATATATATATATGTGTGTGTGTATGTGCGTGTTAGTGTGTGTGTGTGTATGTGTGTGTGTTTGTGCGTTTGAGTATAAGTATTCATTTATTTGATCAAACCTGCATCTAAAATGAAATTCAGCCTGATGAAAAAAGACAAGGATTTTCATTCAGTTAATCCTTTTTGTCTACGCACAAGTTAACATATATCAAGATTGAGTGAGTCCGAACGTTGTGATTGACCGCTTCTCACCAATATAACTGGTTGTCATCGGAATCAGAAAAAACGTGAGGATGGGATTAGTCGAATCACCGTAGCTCCATGAATGGCCTACCCGACCAACCAGGTGAGCAACGGATTCTTCTCTTCTCTTCTAGTGTCTGTGTGGACATCGCCCGGTGTCTCTGATCACTCCTGGTCAGATCATGACGTCCACAGCCTTGGAAATTTGAATGAGCACACAATTTGACCGGGAGTGACCAGGGAGTAAAACCTTCGAAATTTGAATGAGTACACAATTTGACCAGGAGTGACCGGGGAATAAAAGCTTTGAAATTTGAATCAGTACATCTCTAAGAACCATTTAAATATATATATTTTTTCCAAAAGTGCTTTCAGGGGTCTCTTTAGTCATTTTGGTACAATACCCCAAATCTTCTGCTGGTATTTTTTTTGTTGATTTTGATGTATTTTAAAGATAATTTTAGATAATCTTTTTAGATAGTTCCTGATATTCATTTCTGGGACATACGTGGGCTACGGTGGTTCTTTTATGCGAGGTATGGATATATTTTTTCAGGTTTTCAACTCATTGTTTCACCATTTTAGTATTCTACCTCTAGTCGTTATAAAGATGGTAAAACTGTTTTGTGAGTTTTACGGTTTTTGTGACCATGTGTTGTCTAACTGCTTCGAATTTAAATTTGACGTTTATCATTGGTTATTATGGAGATGTTACGTATGGAGTTGTATGCAACCAGATCCTTATATATCTGTAAATATCTAGTTCACCAAAGTAAATATTATCGAACTGTAGCTACTAAAATAAGTGAAGGGTTCTATCTTTTCTTAAAAGTGTCTATGTTCGCGTATAATTCTTTTTTAGTGCAATTATTCCGCATGAATTGATATTTTAGCGCCACTGTTGTTCAAATATTGAATTGCAATGGCGAATTTGATTTAGCTTCAGACTGGAGTTGACTTTGAGTCCACCTTCGTAACTAGAATAACCTGAACAATCCTCACTAAATCCAGAGGAAATAAACTCTTCACTGTTTATCATGTCATGTTGAACGAAACCCTTATATTAAATTAATATTTTCTGTCATAATTTGAAATTACAACCATGTGATTGGATGACTGCTCTCTTACCAACTGAGCTATACGAAGAATTCTTATGATATATCTGCGAATTTATTTCTCATAAGTACAATACAAAAGTTACAGTAATCTCCTTCAGTCAGAATAGAAGTAGAATACGCATGTCATTTAAGAGTATTAGACCTAAGCTATTTGGAATGCCATTCCCAACTAAGCTGTGTTCATTGATGTGAGCACGTATGGCACTTTGGTCTGACAAGTGGCAAGTTGGCAGGAGAGGGCCATCATAGTCTGACCAATGTACGGATTGAGTGTTTTAGGATTATTAGAGATACAGTCTTCCAAAGGAAAAGATTCGTGGATAGCATTGTTTTTTTTCCTTTATGGGGGTCACAGGGAGGGCAGTGTTATTGGTAGAAGAATAACATTGAATATTTGCACATTAGATCTATTTGCACTTCCGTCAGAGTCAAGTGGAAGACATTTTGCCTTTCTGTAAATCGCGCATACATGTGCATCTATATACACATGTATATGACGAAACATACCCGCCTCTTTCGCATACACAAACACAGAAAGACAGAAAGAGAAAAAGGAAAAAAAGAAAGGGGAAAAAAATCACCGGCATGCTTACTCACTCAATAGAAACAGTCACATGAATTTGTCATTTGGCTGCATGTTGTATTGGGGTGATCAATTAAAAAAATGGAAAAATAGTGATCGATGGCTAAATTACTTCTGTTGCCTCTCTTGGGTAGTGATCACTAAAAAAAAGGTCAAAATTTTCAACAAAAAAAAACAAACAAATGTGGGTGTTGCTGGATGAACTAAAAGATTAATTTGACGTAAATTTACATTGCAAATTGCTCACCGAAACCTGAAACAATCATGAGTCAACGTTTTTTTTCTAGACATCATGAAGAATAAATGTTGAAAGTTTCAAACCTCCAGCTTCACTTGCAT
>OY735237.1:8129239-8171739 GCA_963457665.1 Thysanoteuthis rhombus
CAGTGGGTTGGCAAAGGTGACATCTGAGGTATCATTACTTTTAGCGTCTTATATATTCTCTTTTTTCACCAACTGTCAAAAGAGGTTTATGAATTATTATAAACTCAAAGATTACTTCCTTTCTTTATCTATTTCATTGGAACAAACAAAAATTTAAAATATTTTCTGGAACGAACAAAATTTTGAAATTGTCGAAACGAACAAAATTTCAACATTTCCAATTAATTATTCGGAACGAATTCAAATCAATAATTTATTGGAACGAAAACCCAAATATAATACTAACCAAAAAACTGTAACCCTAAGCGATGATTTAATTTAGCTTAGTATAATCTGATTTTGATTCAATTTCAAGCAGAATTTGAAGACTACTTCATCTGGATACATGAACATATCTTCCCTTGACAGCTGATACATAATAAGAACAGATCTAGTTTGTCATATAATAGATCTCTTCTTTTAAGTATGTCGTGTTTGGGGTGATCAATTAAAAATGGAAAAAAAGAGGGTATGATCAATGAATAAGTTGCTTCTGTCACATTTTGTTTGGCAGTGATCAATGAATTGAACTCTGAATTTTCTACAAAAAAAACGTAAACTTAGTATAAATGTACATCGTAAATTGCCCACTGAAAAAACCTACTTGGGGTGCAATTTCCAAATGACGAAAAACCGATTTTTTTTACATGATATTGTGGAAATTTTCGTCCCTTTAACTCCATTGATGTGGCCTGTACGAACGATGCATACATAACCAGACGGACCGTCAGACGACGAAATTAATATAGAAGAAAATATATGTTGGCAGTTTTGGTTAGCAGTTTCTAACATAAGACGCTAAAGGTAACGATAACCAACAAAGTGAGAAAGCTGTTGTTGCTTATGTTGATGATAATTGACAGGTTGGATTTAGAAGGAGTTGAGAGAACGCTTGATGGAGATGGATGCTTGTTTGAGATTTGATACTTTTGTCAAGTTCTACAGTTTTACATAAGATAAAGACGATTTGGTTGAGAAGGTCAGTGAAAAGTTCCTCTGACTGTAAGCATTCACATATTTATGTCCTTATGTATATATGCAGAACAGATAAGAACACATTACACACCTACCTATTCACTCATATATATATATATATATATATATATATATATATATATTATTCAAAACGACCCCCTGTTATTACACGTTGAATGTTTTATTTGGCCTAGGCCGTGTAGGAAGAATAAACAGTTACAGGAATGGGCCTCTGTAATTATCAGACCGGCGACCAATTAGAAGCCGCTTCAACGTGGAGCCGCTCTCACCATTGAGCTAAACTCTGTGCAGATACGTCGGAGACCCACATGACTGTTTTGTGTCCTAATCATATCCTCTTCATTCATGGTTAGAGTTTGACAACAAACTAGTTATTAAGTAGAAGATGATATTATCTGACAGAGCTGACTCCGAAATATATTGAGGTGGAATTTTTACGGTCCAATAGAACATTCACTAATTGTAAAAAAAAACTTTTTTTAATATGAGTTGACCAATGATTATTGAAGGCAAAGAAACAGATGTTTAACATCATGGATGTGGAATTTACGACTGTACAAGTCTTGTCTGATAAGACTAGACCCAAACAATCATCTAGATAGCAAAGATTATATACCGATCAAAGCTGTGAAAGGAAGAATTCCCCCAGGAGAATGTTCCATCGGTATATGTCCTATCGGAAAAAATCACCTTTGGAGAAACTCCCTATGAACAAGAACAACAATGTTCACATCTCCCCCTTTATATACGGCCATTTGTAGTGCAGTTCACTTTATAACGCAGGTGGATGATGGATTAAAAAACATAAATCTAACTCCAGAATAGATCTAAATCTGAAAGAGCCAGATATAGCTCTGGAAGAGCTACAGCTACCTCCCAAAAAGCTAAATCTAAAATCCTGACTATTGCAGCTCTGTTATGATGCGTTTGGTTCTCTTGAACCCCAACGCCTGCGTTATAAGTAGTAGTAGTAGTAGTAGTAGTAGTAGTAGTGATGCTAATACTTTGTTGGTTAATTCCTTTTGCATTTCATTGCCTCCGAAAAATATAATTCCCACTTCATTAGTTTTATTGAAGTCCATGGGTGCTTTCAAACTTGGTTAAATTTCTCCTGAAACTAATTTAATCAAAATGTTTGTGCGTAGTCCTGAAAATGGCTTCTCAAACTGAACAAGTGAAGCTCAAAAGATCATTCCCTCAATTTCATTTGATTTTTAGGGAATAAATTAAATTTGCTTCCTCCCTAAAAAAAATTCAATTTATATATATATATATATATATATATATATATATATATATATTCGGTTGGTTTTTCAGCTGGTAAGTAAAAAAAAGATACTGCATTAATGGTAGTCTCAGTTTGAACTCGAGTCGTTTAGTTAATTTTCTGCTCTGCTAATTGACCACTATGACATTTGAAATATTGTGAGATAGCGAATTTTAAGGTATGAACGTTACTGGACACAATTCCATTAAAAACTGAATCCAACACTCCAAAAAGGGAGAAATTTCAAAATCTGACGCACTAAGAACCTGTTATGTGGTTCCATTGATAACCGCAAAAATGTTTTTGGCCATAGTTCTTGTCGTTTTTTAGATTTGCCATCACAGACGGACGATCATGCATTTGCTGAATTATGATATGCTAATACTGGAGAAAGTAGACCACAATATCTACCTTGGACAATAAATCGCCATGGAATCCTCGAAAGAAGAACAAATCAAGCAAATAATCATCCTATGATTGTAAGCTTTCAGCAGAGCAAGCCCTACCATTAGTCCTAAAAAGAAAGGTATACAACTAATCCACCTTCTCGATAGTCACGTATAGAGCTGAAACCTGGAACCTTACCAAAAGACTGACCCTCAAACTGAGAAGCATGCAACGTGCACAGGAGAGAATGATATTCAACATCAAATGGAGATAGTGCAATATACCAAGGAAAACAGGAGTCAGAGAAATCATAATCCAATAGAAAACTCAAATGGCAATGGGCTGGTCATGTAGCTAAAATGGCAGACAAACGATCGACTTCACCAGTCACAACATGGATCCCCAGAGATGAGATGGATAATAAGAATACAAGATGGAGAAACGAAGTAGACAGGTTCATAAACTATTTGCTCTATAACGCCCATGATAGGGAGATCTAGCGAATCGTGGAGAAGGTCGATATCCAACAACGGACTATAAAAGACTGATAGTGATGATTGAAAACATTCACCAGAGACTTGGTAGCAACCAAGTAAATCTTTAAGGACATTTACTTAATATAACTTTATCAAATATTGTTTGTTTTTTACTGTCGGTATTTGGGGTGAGTCTACTTTGGGGCTGGAAAAGTATCTTTGATGTAAGACCACACCCTCTTACAATTCTTATATTATGTATGTTTTATTTTCTTTTGTAAAGACGTTTTCATTTCTTCCTTTTTTCTTTTGTAAAAGAAATGTTTAGTGGTTTCAAAACAGCGTGAGCAAATATACTGTATTTCATAAGTAGAGGTATTTCCCTCCTGGGATGTTTTCCAGGGGGATATTTGCCGGGAAGGGGTCTCCGTGGAATATTTTTTTCGAAGATATTTCTCAAGAATCGATCAACAAAAAATGATGGCATTTGGATCGTGACGGAGAATCTTCATTTATTAAAGTCCAGCGATGCCCATTTACAAGATTTCTTGTGAAAAAATTAGAATAATGGTTGCAATAGTATTAATTGTCGTCGATGTGATGACAATAGTCATGAAAATAATAAAATCTTGAATAACAGGTCTGGTTAATCATTCGATAGAAACTGTCACGCAACCACATTCCTCTGGCAGCAGGGTTGGTCGATCAATTGAAAAATTTGGAAAAAGGGATGATCAATAAATGAATTACCCCTCCCACCTTTTGTTGGATTGTGATCACTAAAAAAAAGTTCGAATTTTCAAAAACGGAGCAGGAGATAAGCTAAAGGACCAATTTAAGATAAATTTAGATTGTAAATTGAACATCCACAAAAAAGGAACTATTTCGCGTAGAGGAGATGGGGGGGATCTGAAAAAAGTTTTATCTAGAGATACCAAGGAGTAAATGTTAAAACTATCAGCCCCTCTACGCCCATTGATGTTATCTGTTCGTACGACCAATACATAGATAGCCAGCCAGCCAGTCAGAACCATTTAAAAAATGAAAAAAACCTGTGATAATTTCGACTATGATGATGTGGACGATTTTGGTCGACGGTTTCTAACGTTATTTAAAGAATAAAGTGTTTTGATTCAATTATTCCATCATATTGCCAGTGGGCCCAGGAGCTGATAACATTAAACAGAACATGCAGCAACAAAAAAATCTCTGAACAATTGATTATTGACAAAAGCGTTGAAAAGTGGGATAAAAGATGGCTTCTCAGCTGAACCTTTTGTTGGGCGAAACAAAACCAAAACAGAAGGAAATAAAACAGGGTAAAAATAAAAAATCTATAATATTATTCAGTTTGGTCCTACCTTCATTTGAATTAGTGTTGCCAATTTAGTGCTTTTCACGCTGAATTTAGCGTTTTTTTCTTATTTTGGCAGTGCGAAAATTGCTAAATTGGAGCAGATATTTTGTCATTTTTCACCATTTTTCTGATCATTTTTAACATCTTTTTGGTGCGTTTTGGCCATTCGTGGCTGTTTTGGACAACTTTTTTTTGGAGTCCAACTAGCACGAAAATATTTTCTAGTTTATCACTTATTCGAATGTTACGCTTTCAGTAATAACATAAAAGGTTAGGTAGCTCAATAAGAGAGTGGGAAGAGAGAGAGAGAGAGATGAAAAGAAAATTATGTAGTCTGATGAGAACAAACGAAGGAGAAAGAAAGTTAGTTTACTGGAAGGGGAAGGAAGATTTTTGCGTGGGAAATTAATCCGTGTTTGAATAACTTTTAGATAAAAATTCAGATGTGTAACGAAGATAGGAAGATACTAGGAAGAGAATATGAAAATACAGGTAGAAAGTGATAGAAGAGTAGAGACATGAGATAATGGATAATTTTAGTTTCAACACCCGTGAATTTCCACCGGTTCAGTTAATGAAGGCAAGAATGTAACGAAATGGGAATAAACTGGAAAGAAGAGAATTAGTAATATTAGTAAATGACTAAAGGTTTTGTGCTGAAAATCGAACGCATTCGAGTTGAAACCACAAGACCTGTAGTGCAATTTTGGTAATAAGCCTTAAAGACTCTTGCCAACACAATAACATTTTCACGCTAATTCAATACCCAAAAAGCACTAAATTGAAAAAAAAAAAAATAGCCCCCAAACCCCAAAATTAAAACACACCCACACACACACACACACGAAAAAGACGCTGAAAATGGTTAAAAATAGTCAAAATGTTTAAGCACGTCCATACTAACTCGGAACCTTTTTACACAGCCAAAACAAAAAACACGCTGAATTTATCGCGAAAAGAGTTTAATTGTCAACATTACTGGAAGACATTAACCAATGGTAAATGTATATCTGATCTGTCCGGAAAAAACATCTAGGTATTTAATATGGATACCCCCCACCAAAAAAAAAAAAAATAGCCAACCGAGGGCAATAGGGCCCTTGTCACCTTCAAAGTATTCCCTTTAGGAACTTCTACATATTTATCTCAGGCCCCTTTCCACTTCAAAACGTCTATAAAGTTTTGAGATTACCACTAGCTGTCGTATTGCATTGATTCCGTCTAAAGTCTGGAAAAAAAGACGCAAGGAAGCAAATCTACACAGTAGTGGGGAGCAGACAAATATGGATGATGTGATGCTTAGCAAAAAAAAAACCTGCACAATAAATTGAGAATGACTCAACCAGTGATTGTAAATGCGACGTTCACACAGTACACATGCTCACTAAATGGTGTGTCACTGCCGACTGAGTATCCCCAAGGGAGAGTATTTGTTCACACGTGTGCAGTGAGATATCCTCGAATTGGTTGCTAAGTTGCATCAAAGCTGTGCAAACTGCTCTCGAGATATCCAAGATGGATGAAACTTCCCGGTAAATGGCCAGTTTCCATTCGAATGACATCAGTACTTGAGGTGTACCAACAAAACTATCGATACTGAGTGGAATCGTCAGGGCTGAAATCGTGAGCCCAGTCTTCAGGAAATGATTCATCGACTTTGATATAGAATGGTTCGTGTTAGTACTCTCTGTTAAAATCTACGTATCCCATTGAAATAATCTAAATGGAGAAGTCCAGTATCTTCGCTCATACCACAACATTTATTGACTCCGACATTTTTAGTGATGCTTTCGTGCTTATGTGTGAGTTGCAAATTCTAAATCAGTAATAATAAATCTGATCAAAGGATAAAATCAAGGATCCAAATGCCATCAGTATACAAAATTCAGGACTAAGCCATTTCAAGAGACTATAAGTAGGGCTGAAAATCATTTCCCTCTTCAAATTAGTGATATCTAGACAATTAGTAATGGCAATCGCTTCACAACCAATACCATATTAGAAACCATCGACGAAAACTATTATCAAAAACTGTCAGTATAGGTTTCTCAAGTCATAACGCGTGAGCACAGACGTTAAGTATTCAAAATTACGAGGAGACCGTTAAAAACCCATACAAAGTTTCAAAATGTATCCAACGTATTGATAAGATCTAAACGCAGTAATGAAAATGGAAGCGATTCATTTGTTCTTTTCCCATTTTTTTAAAATTCAATTTCATTCCAATCCTTCAGATGAATACGTTGTTGTGTAGATGTAGATTAGTATCTAACGTCTAGATCTCTAGACCGAGAATATCGTTATTTGTGAATATTAATAACTCATCAATGCGTTACATATTGATACTTTATGGAGAATACGTATGAGATTTCAGACTGCATATTGTTACCAGGAAATGGAATTATCCAATGTCAGTCAAACTTTAGAAATCCAGCTATTCAAAATGGCTGATTCAAAACAGCCGATTCAAAATGATCATTCAAGAAACCTTAGAAACTGTGTCATTCATAAGATTGTCGCACTAAATTAAGCTCAGTAAATATCTATACAGAAAGTCTACCCTGGCTGCCATCTTTGAAAGAATTTCAAAATGCCGAAAGAAATAGAGAAGTTTTTTAATTTTCTTTCGAAATAGCCTACAGTTATTTTAATTTCATTCTTGTTTGAAGTAAAACACTCTTGAGAATCAGGAAGATGAAAAAGTTTCCTTATTGGCTAGAGACTTTAACTTCGGGCTTCTTATTTTGGAATGTATACTTATTACTTGTTGGTTTAGGAGGCAGTAGATAATTTTTTTAGTCCGTTTTTAGATCCCAAACTGAAAAGTGAATTGAACTTCGTGACATAGATCGCTTTTAACACTATTTTCGCTGCCAGTAGGAAAGCGTTGCTATCTACAGACGACATATAAAGAACATCAGATATACAGGTCTGTTTATTCACTCAATAGAAACCGTCACAGGAATAACATCTTTCGGTAGCGTGCTGTGTAAAGGGTTATCAATTTTTAAAAAAATGAAAAATAGAGTGATTGATGAATGTTACTTCTCTTGCCTTTTGGAGAGAAAAGATCATTGAAATACAGCTGAATTTTTCAAAACATAAAACTAAGAGATGAATTTAGCATAAACTTATATTTCAACTTGAGCCCAAGAAATCCTACTCAGGAGAGAATTTTTTTTTAAACACAAAAAAGGTTTGTTATTGACATTAGGAGTAAGTGCTTAAGTATTTTCTGAGCTCTAGCTCCGTTGTTAGGACCTGTAACAGCGATATATATATATATATATATATATATATATATGCGAGACCACCTTGAAAACTAAAGAAACTTATGTCGATGTTGACGATTTCTAACATACGTAAGTAGCTGAAGTAACCGTGTGTGCTAGATTGAATATTCAGAGAGTAGAAAAACAAAAGCTTCCATACTTGTGAAATTGAAATTTTAGACTCTTCGAAGGGGGTGGTCTCCATTCAATTTTAACACCCTGGAGAGGGGATGTTTCCCTTCTTTTTTAGTCCCTCATAGAAGATACAATTTCCCTTCATTTTTGACCCCTCAATGGGGAAAAAAGATTCCTTTCACTTCTGATCGCTTAAAAAGGGAAGCATTTCCATACACCCTTAATCCTTAAAGGAGGAAATAGTTTTCTCTCATTTTTGACACCTTAAAGTAAAAACTTTTACTTCAACTTTTGCTTTGGGAAAAGATTTGTCTTGATTTTTGATCCCTTGGAAGGGAAATTCAATACATTTCTGACCCATTGAAGAATTATCTTCAAACATATAAAATCAGAACATAAATATAAATATATGTGTATGTGTGTGTGTGAACATGAATAAGATAAATTTTACGTCGAAAGCTTATCCTAAGTCCACAGTATGCCTACTGAATTTGATTAGGCTGCAGTCGTATTAACGTGGTTTCTCCTCATACAGTTGATTGTTGAAAAACCATTCAAAATGCGAAAAAAGAGTGAAAATCTGCATGCTATATAGTTTTATTCTCTGTTTTTTTTTTGGGGGGGGTGCCAACAATCTGGCCACCATTGCAACTGGCATCTTAATTTTAAAATGTTTGCCAAAAAATTGCAGTGTTTACATAGAAAAATATTTGAGCGTTCCCAAACCCCCCAAATGCTGATGATAGTGTGTTAGGATTAGGATCAGGGTGGATGGCGGTGTAGAAGTCAGGGATATCAGTCAGAGGAGAATAGTGTGTGAGTTTACAGGTCACCACGAAACAAATGGCGACTGTTATTTTCACCTTCTTTCGTATAAGCAGAAAAGTGGTGCAAAGTGAATTTTCAGAAGGTGGGATATACTTGTACTTCGTAATCTCAGTTTAGTCTGGCCATAAATGACACACGCGATATAACCATTATTGTGGTCACTATCGAGATTTCTAAATGGCTGCCAAATGATTGCAACGTAAGACAATCAAGGAACGGAGAAGGATTCATTATTTATCAGCACAGATACCAAAAAGGTCATGGGCCTTCTTCCGAATATTAGCACCAGCTCTAGTGAAACAAAGAAGAATCAACAGTTATCCTTAAACCCAGGAAACGGAAGTCGGTTTGCTGAGTATTATATCAGAATTCGTACTGGAAAAGGATAAACTTGACACGTAGGACATGGGGTTGCTTAACATGTCCAAAGGTAACTGAAATCGGTCCATAATAGCATGTTTCTCTTGTGCCTCTGATTGCAGAGCCAGCATACACTGCAGCAACCATGATATATTCCATGAAGTTTGTTGCTATGGCCATCAATTACATGCATACAGTACAGGCCCCTGTAATAACCATAGACCAGCTATTTATCTGCATCTCCAAGCAAATCTAATGGACATAGCCTGTCACATTCGATGAAGACCGATTCGTTGTGATGATGGTGCGCATACTTAGATGAAAAGTTTTAGCTCGGGGTTGATGAACAATAATCATTGTCCAGTCGGAAGTCACAACCTCTGGACGAAGTATTGGAAGTACTGCATGCCATAATGTCCTGATATGTGCACTTAGCTTCGGCAACAGGCCCGTACATTCTACAGGTCAAAATTACGAGAGATCTGCCCACCATGTGTTGGAAAGTTGAGTTTCAAATCCTGGTGCCGTGTCTCCTGGGGTAGATATCTCCAATCATATTACTAGTCTCATCTCTTTGATTGTACTTCAATTTGTGTGTTCTTTAAGCTCATTGGATTACAAATTTACATTCCTGTTTTGAGAGGATTGAAAGATCTATTAGTGTATGATATTAAAACTATTTTAACACATAAAACAATTCTGATTGAAATCCCAATTAGTCTATTGTGCGAATTCTGTTTTTATAGCTTTTATTTTGATATTAATTACAGTCATAACCCCTTTGTGTATTACGTTTTCCCTGGATAGGTTTTTATTCATAGTGAAAGTTCATGCTAAATTTATCAATACTTTATGCCCATGATTTTTTTTTTGAATTCGAACTTTTTAAAGATCCGATAAAAGACGAGATAAGCAACCTGTTGAACATCCCTTATTCAATACTTTTATTGCTCACTCCCAATATGCTGCCAAAAGACGTCGGCGGCATGACAGTTCTACCAGACCTGTATTAAATATATCTTTACATTTAAACGTAACTTTAATCATTAACATTTATTTTATCAAAATATCACTCAGTACATCAGTAATATTAATCATTTTATTATCATAAATTACATAGAATCATTACTTTTATCAAGAAAGACATCTAAATAACAATTTCTGATATTTGGTAGCAACCAAAATCATCAGCATCTGAATTTTTATTTTTAAAAATCTAATTTAGCAACGCTGAGCGAACAGCGTAACTAAAATTTTGGTATGTCACTGAGGGACGGTGATAGCTTCCATGGATCTTAAAACAACCGATGATCATTTCAGCCTTACCCAGAAAAGTTAATCTTCATGTTTTAGATTTGCTAACTTAGAAGCACGCTATGTCTAATAAAGTAAATGTGAAAAAAATAATCGTCGTCATTGAAATAATCTTGAAAGTCAAAAAAAAAAATGAGAAGTGATACACGAGAAACTCTTTGAAGGTTACCAGATGATATTAAACGTAGGTTCTGAGAGTAAACTGACTGAAACAGTGTCGTAATAACAAAGATGAAGGCGCTAGTCTAAAGGAATTTAATATCAATACAGTATCAGAGATTTGAGTGAAAGATTGTCATGACTTTTTACGTATTTGATGTTCTGGAAAAATGCTCACAATGAAAATTTAGGATGACTTTTTATTGAGTCGAAATTTTGAATTGAAATCTTTACTGTAGGCACTTTTTCTAAAAACTTGTGTTATTTCGCTTCAGTTGTGTGGCCACAAGAACGATTTGAATGAGCTTGTTTTGAAACCCCTGCTACAAAAAAAGTACTTGTTGACACAGATGAAATAGAGTAACCCTTCTACTTTGGAACCAACATTGCAAACGGTCAGAGAATGTGTCGTTTAATTTTTCAAACCAGTGACTGGATGTGATGTGCATCAGTCGAATCAGCCAGCGTAGGTTGGTGCCTGTAAGTGGTTTCTTCCCAGCGAGAACCAAGCTTCCTCAAATCGTCCGTGTACTCACACAACTGAAGCGTAAGAACTCCATTTTTGTGGAAGAGTTTTAACACGTCAGTAGTTTCTACAGTCCACATTTAAAGTCGAAATCTCAATGCAGTCGGAAGTCATTCTAAATTTTGACTTTGCAGATTTTGGGGTAAACTTACAGTATGATTTAAGAATAAAATCACTTTTTTATATTGTCCATAACTTTGAAAAGAGCCATTACTATTCGACATTTTGTTTAGACAATTCGACTCTTCCTTTGTGTTTCTGATATTATTAACTCACTTTTCGGATGATCCATTCATCTTTAGTCTTCGTCAAGTGTACAATAGGTAAGAAGAGAAGGAAGACGTTATTTCTCTTGAAAATTCCAATTTTTAAAAGATTAAAGTCGGTAAAACTACTTCATCCCAACGTGCCCCCTGCTGCTACGTATGGTTTTTGTATATATACGGGCCTCGGCATCTGTCGGATAAGTATCAAGAAGTCAGGTCTGGTTAGTCAGTCAATAGACACCGTTACCCAATCAACGTCTTTTGGTAGCTTCTCATGTTGGGGTATTTTATTAAAAAATAGAAAGGGGGTGATCGAATATCAAATCTTTTCTAATACCTTTTGTTGTATAGTGATCACAAAAAAGTCAAAATTTTTTTTAAAAACTTGCATGAACTCTGCCAGACACAAAGCAAGGGGCCAATTTAGTATATACTAAATTGAATCCCCCACAAAATCTCATTTTATTCGTGGTGGGGGGGTCAAAAAGAATTTCTGGCCTAATAGGAAGTGAACGTTTGAATTTTCAGCCCTCTAGCTCCATCAGTGCGATGTTTACGCGCTAGACATCCACAGATAGCCAGCCAGACGGACAGATAGACTCATTTAGTAATTGAAGAAACCTATGTTGACAATTTTCGAGGCGGTTTTGGTTGTTGGTTCCCTAGAACCGGTTGATCACTGACATTCTTGATAAATAAATGAGCTTAATGTGCCAATTCCCTTCGGCGCATGTGTGATGATTGCTCTCCACAGCTACAGTTCCCCTCATCGCCCACAACAAATCCTGCTCTTCTATTCCTCTTATACTTTCTGCCATCCACTTGCTCAGATCCTTCAAGTGAGTTACTTTCTGTCTAATTTTGTTTCTTTTGTCTTTCATGAGACTTGTGGCCGTTCAATTCGAACAACACTACTTCTTCATTCAATATATATCGCACAAATAATCCAACTGTGTTTTCTTAGAGACAGTCAACCAAAACTATCACTAAACCTGTCAATATGAGTTTCTTCAGTTTTTAAGTTGGTCTGGCTGGTTATGTATGTATGTATAAATCATGCGCATAGGCTGCACCAATGGAGCTATATGTCTGAGATTTAAATTCTTACCCATCATCATCAGTCTTTTAACGTCTGTCGTTGGACATAACCCTTCCCTAGGACTTGCCATACTTCTCTCTCATGGGCGTCGCGGAGCCAGTAATTTCTGAATTTGTCTAGCTCGTCCCTCCATGTAATATTCTGCCGGCCTCGGTTACGCATGTGATCTCGGGGGATCCATGTCATGATTTGCGATGTCCATCACTGGTTGCATGGTTCTCAATTTGAAGATCCGTCTCTTACCCATTATTATGTCTAAAAAAAACGTTGTTTTTTTTGCGCTTTCCAAAATCCTCCTACTTACAGGTCTTTAGTGAAGGGTCCAATTTACACAGTTAGTTTATGTTAAATTTTCCCTCCCTAGCTTCGTTCATACTTGTTCCTTAGAAAAAAATTTAGTGATCCAACGGAAGGTGATAGAAGAGATTCATTCATTGACCACCATTTTTCCCAATTTTTTGAATGATCACCCCAATACGTCATGCTGCCAAAAAACGTTGGTCATGCGACAGTTTCTATCGAGGGATAAACCAGACATTTCTTATTGTTAGCCACGGTTTCTTTGTAGTCCTCACTCTTCTCTAAACTTCCTCATTTGTTACTTAGTCTCTCCATGAAATTTGTAACATTTATTGATAAAACCACATATCTATTCCATGGGTGTCCGCTGTCACTTTCGAGAGGGGATGAAAAAGGATTATTTATTTGGGGAAGAAAGGATACAGATGGATATATTTGGTGAAGTTTTACTCTTTACTCCCATAAGATCCGCAATTTCTGATGATCTGGATTACGTATGATGAGTGTTCATGGACATAGAATTGACGGATAAAATTATGTTCACACAAAAAAACCATGGATAAATTTCGAGATCAGAGAAGAATTCATTTTCTTTTTGATGATTCATCATCGTCAGTGTTTTGAAGTTCGTTGTTGGACATAGAACTTGCCCAGTATTTGCCATACCTCCCAATCATGAGCGTCACGGAGCCAATACTTTATGAATTTGTATAGTTCACCTCTCCATCTTATATCCTACTGGCCACGGTTGCGAATGTGATCTTCAGGTATTCATGTTGTGAGTTGTAATGTCAAATTGGTTGTCTGCCATTCTTGCAGCATGACCAGCCCATTACCATTTAAGTTTTTTATAGGTTCTATGATATCTCGGAAACCTGTTTTTCCCCTGATATGTGTGATGTTATGCATAATTCTTTCTTGTGCACGTTGCATGGTTCTCAATGTGCGGGTCAGTCTCTTAGGTTCCATAAGAGAGGATGCATTGGTTGTATACCCTTCTTTCAAGGAATAATGGGATTTCCTTGTTCTTGGAGGCTGAGCTTGCCATCATCTTCGGTCGATATCTTCATCTTTCGAAGATTTTATGGATATTCGTTGTCCTAGGTAGATGTAGTTATATACTTTCTTTTCAGATAAGTGAGACTACTCCATAGTTAACATTCAATAGCTATCACCTTTTATAAATATCACAGAGAAATATAGGCATACAAATCTGGTATTTTTATGAGGAAATTGACCTTCATAAAATAAATCTTTTAAAAAATCTTCATGACTCTTTTCATTCATCACTGCAACACATTCATCATCATTATCATCATCATCATCATCATCGTCATCATCATCATCAGTCTTTAAACGTCCGTCGTTGGACAAAGACCTTCCCTAAGACTCGCCACTCTTCTTTATGGTGGGCGTCGAAGAGCCAGTACTTTCTGAATTAGTCTAGCCCATCTCTCCATCAAATATTCTGCCGGCCTTGGTTGCACATGTGATCTCTGGGGATCCATGTCGTGAGTCGCGATGTCCATAGGTTGTCAGCCATTCTTGTGATATGACCAGCCTATTGCCAACACATTTGTAACTTACTATGATTATTTAATCTTTCTGGAGTAAAATAACATGACAATTTATATTACAGTATTTTTAGGCTAAAAACATCCCTTTCTAAAAATTCTACCAAAATTAAACAAATGATCACGTATCAGCAAAATGCTCGACATGTATTCCTTGAAGATTTTTTTTTTATAAAAATGGTATTTTGTAATGAAAACTTATGAAAATATCTTTCAAGTCGATTTATCATCCCCTATGTTTAATTCTATGGGACTTCTATAAAATATCAAACACTTACAGAAACATGTTTACGTTGTAAAATGATAGATCCCTTTGAGGGACTATCGGGAGGATGGATTGGTCGTATACCGCTCTCTTTAGGATAAGTGAGATTTTTATGTTCTAAAAGGTTGAGCTTACTCTCCCGAAAGCCTGTCAACCTGGAGTAATTCTTCGCTTGATTTCTTCTCCTTTCGAAGATATAATGGAGTTCCGTTAACCTACCTAGGGGTAGTGGTCTACTTTCTTCACTTCTGGGTTTTCCTTCGTTGTTTCTTCGTTCTCAAAATGTTTGTTGCACATAACATTGGTTTTACTGGGTTTCATGTGAAGACAAGACCAACGTAATGACATAGTAGTATCAGGGATAGAATCATGACGACTTACACCCGAATATATCTTCTTGTACCCCTTCCACTGGAATACTGTGGATTCTGCTCCACAGGATTATGCTTTAGGGACAAGATACACAATTTTGTGAGAACCGATCCAAACGGAAATGGTCATCTCTAATTTGATTCGCTTACTATAGCCAATGCATCGTTTATACGGACCAATGTTGTGTGAACCGGTTCAAACAGAAGTAATCATCACTAAATTGCTTTGATTTTTATGACCAATGCGCTGTTTATTTGAACCAAGCAGAAGTGCTACCGAATTGATGGGACGTTGAACAAAATAATTTTTAGCTCTTAAAAAACTATCTTTCAAATTCTTTTAGCTCGTGTTTCAATTCAATGAGACATTTTAAAAAATGAAGTAGCTGTCTAGGGGCTGGAGTAGTTGTAGTTCTTATGCAAGTTGTTTTCCTTGAATGGAGGAAAAGTTAGGATGTTTTGTGTATTCAAAAATCAAGTTGTTTGGTCGATTGGACCAGTTGCTTATTGAGCCCCAAATCATTAGTCAGGGTGTGGTCCTCTTGACGATTTTCCTACGGTATATCTGTCTGCCCCCACCTCTCCAGGAAGAAGGTGGCCCTGCATCCCAAATAAGGTAGATTCTGCCCAATACAGCCATCATTATTATGACCAATCACACAATAGAATCAATTTTGTAAAAACCCAAAGCCTTCCATACTGTGGCCATCTAAAATCCTTTTGAGTGTAGAAATCGACCACTAACATCAAAGTTGATAATAAAAAATGAAAAAAAAAATGAATGAAATCACAAAAACTCAAGACTTCGGTTGCATTTTAATCAATTGTTTGTTTTATTTAAATACAATCCATAACCATCACCCAAGATTGGAGAAAGAAGAAAAAGGAAAGAAGAAATTAGGAAAAAAAAGAAGAAAAAAAAGAAGGAGAGAAAGGAAGGAAGAATAGAGAGAGAAAAAGAATGATTTTTTTTAAATAGTATAAATTATCGGAACATCATGATTATAATTTAATACTTCAAAAAAAAAGATCAACAATATTAAATTAGGGTCCGTCCGAAGGCAAGGTCAGAAGTGAAAAAAGCCAATGAAAAATGCATCGCCTTTGTAGTCCGTGGAACAATTGAAATACGGTGATCACATTCATACGGCTGGCAATGAAGCAATCAGTCCCTAGGCTTTGGATTGTAAATCTAGCTGGCAGTCGTCAGGCTGGTCAACCGAGAAACAGGCTCTTGGCAGTCGATGGATACAACCCTGGGGATACAAGAGAAATTGATTTAGAAGAAATATAATGTCAACCTATCTGTAATCGTAACTTTATTCAAACTTATATTCACGATATGTTTTATGGGTTCTTTTCTTTGATCAGCATCCTCTTACTAATAGATATATGGTAAGAACGTAATTATTTCACATCATCATATCTGACAGCTCTGGTTACCGTGAACTCTGGCCACTTCCAAGCATGTATCTTTCGAACTGATTCTGTCGTAGCTTGAACTGTAGGTTGTAAATCTCCTAATTTGAAAATGAATCAAGAAAAATAAATCATCGTATGGAACAAAAAAAAAAAAAACTTCAATTTGTGGATAATGAAAATATTCCGTTTCCGATTAAAACGGTAATTTTTTCCCCCTCTAAGGAAGTATGAGAACCCCAAACTGCGAATGGTGTAATGGGGGGACAAGTTTGAGTCTCAAATGACACTGATTGCATCCACATTGCACTAATATATTCTTTCAATATATATATATATATATATATATATATATATATATATATATATATATATATATATACATACAAATAAAGTTGTTCCTTATGAAATGGCCATTCTTCGGCATCTGTCTTCATGATTGCTATTTTGAAACTTTTTGAAGCTCTGGTGGATGGCATTAAATATATCGCTTAAATTCAACCTTACTGACCGTTCAGTTCTTCGTAAGTAATACAACGAAACAGCTGTCTGTAGATGAAACAATTATTTGATTATATATATATATATATATATATATATATATATATATATATATATATATATATATATATATACATATATATATATATATATGTATATATATATATATATGTTTATATATGTATATATATATATATATAAATATGTATATATATATATATATATATATATATATATATATATATATATATATATATATATATATTACTGATTATACATTAGCTTTCTTTTGAATTTTTAAGCTATGATTCATCAGATCTGTCTTAATAAGATAATCCTCCATTCTTGACGACGCTGTTCTTAAAGGAAATCAGAATATTGTTTTCGTATGTGTTCACTAAAATTGCTGTCCATGCTCTCAAGGACATCAATTTAGCATTTCGAAGCTCAATCATATTGCCAACTATTTGATGGAATGCATTCGAAGTCATTGGTGAGCAAACATGGAGCAATTTTCTGGTACAATAATGCTGCATCAGCAATCCAGCCAGAATAAAGAAGCTACAACTTAATCATGAAATCTTTTATCATCATCGATATTCATCAGACATATTTTCAACAAATTATCACTTATTCGTGCTCAGTCAAGTTTTTCATCGCAATGAAAAGTATATCAACAAAGAATTGATAATGTCAGCATTTGAACAATTTTTGGCTTAAAATACACTGATTTTTATAAAGAATGGATCTTTACAATTAAAGCCTAATGGAAAGAAGTTATCAAACCAAATAGAGCCTATTTACATTATTAGTCAAGGCTTGTTTATACTTTTGAATTGTTTTATTTTTCCTTTTGCAAACGGCCATTCCATGTTGGACAAACTAGTATTTTCAAAATGACAATTGAATAGCATCATGAAACCACATATGGTCCAACAAAAAATCTTGACCAGACAGACAGACAAGGTGGGACCCTACCAAGAAAAAAATTCATATTTGATCTTTGAGTTGGAATTCCAACGTCTCAAGATCTTAGTATATGTCAATTCTTTACTGCCCGGGGGAAAAGCATGAATTAACTCCCCCGCTATGGGTGAATAGCGAAGACCATCCTACTAGTCCCAAACACAGGTATTGTAGTTAATTGATACAGTCTGAAAACTAAGCGCTAAAAGTAGGGGTCTGCGAGAATATTTCCCTTATAGAAGAGGTCCTTTAGTTTTTTAAGATTCTAAAAAACTGGTCTAAGGTTCGGGTATAATGTTGAAAAGGTAGACCACCAACAGATTAGCATGGTTATCACAGAATTCCAACGTCTCTACATCTTTGTATATGTCAAGTTTTATTGCTCTTGGAAAAGGCATTATTTCAATCACACCAGCTATTGATGAATAGCAAAGCCCATTCAACCGGTCACTGGGTAGAGAAGGAGGGTTGGGCTACTAATCCCACAGACTCCTCGGCAAGGAGTCAGCAAGAAAATATTTTGGAGGGGGATATTTTGATGCTATTTTTCTCATTCTTCATCCTAATTCCGTGTGGTGAAGTGAGAGCCGTCACTTCGGGTACTTGTCGCTTCTAAGTCTATTTCACATATTGCAAACACCGAAGAACTAGCCGAAGCAGAGAAACCAGTGATATGTGATATCCGGGCGGGGACGACCGACGCTGTAGCCAGCGTAAGAGCACTACTTCACGTGTAATATTATCCCTGCTCCACCTGTCTCGATACCCCCCCCCCGTCCCTGGAAAAAAATATATGAACGTGATGTGGAGAAAGAGATGAAACATTGCTCACCTTCATTTTTCGTCTATACCGAGTTGACCAATCCTTCAGCAGCTAACCGGAGCAACCGTTGGGCCAGGAGGGAACGTCGGAAATCAACATTGTTCATAATGTCACGTTTTTTCTTGCCGCTTTAAACAGAAAAGCAAAACGTGAAAAGACCCGTTCAGGAACAGACATAATCAACAGAACTTTAACCTTTGGAGGTTCATTGAGTAAGACTTCATAATCAAAGTTTGAATAAACTTTTGGGGGCCATTTCTCAATAGAGCCAATTAAAACATTCTCTTTACGATTCACAAAACTTTTTTTAATTGAAGGCATTCGTAATGTAACAGACAGGCAATATTTGTTTCTATTTTCTGATCTAAACACTCAAACACACACCACACACATGCTAATCAATTGAATTGTTGAAATAATTAAAATAATTATTTTTTCATACTGTTAAAGTTTAAGAATCAATCAAAGGGATCGATAAAAGCAAACTAACATTGTTTCTTGTGAGAGTTGCTAAGCTAATCACTTGAAAGACTTAATATCATTACTCCATATATTGTACAGTATTAAAGACTACACTTCACACACACACACACACACACACACACACACACACACACACATATATATATATATATATATATATATATATATATATATATATATATGTATATATATATATGTATATATATATATATATGTATATATATATATATATATATATATATATATATATATATATATATATATATATATATATATATATATATACTTAATTATGAATTCAATCAACGAAAAATTCCTTTGACTTTGTAACAAATAACATTTTAGCCTCATGGAATATCAAGTTAATCTTATAAATTGGTCTAACATGAACTTTATAACGAGCTCAAAGATATTTTGATGCTGTACATCATTTTTATTATAAGATATAGAAGAAAGCGTAATTTTATTATTCTAAAAATCATACTATAGAATGTATGCAAATGAATACAACATCTGAGCTGGGAATAAATCTTTAAAAGAAACTTTGGAGTTGCTATCTTAAATTTACAGTCAGCTGATTGTTGAAATAATTAAAATTATACACTGATACAGTTTGTTGTATTCTCAGGTAAGCTTATGAGCCAACTGATCAATCGGCTGACCGTGAATTCACGGGAAAGAACTCCAAATATTTACGATGAGTTATTTTCTTTTGGAATGATGCATTTCCTCGCATACATCAAGTTTATTAAATATAGGAAATGGTTAATAAGAAGAAATTACATTTATTGAAAACGAATTATTTACAACAATCATATTGTTCAGTTTTTATCCTTCACACACTCACACACGCATATATATATATATATATATATATATATATATATATATATATATATATATATATATATATATATATATATATATATATATGAGATCGATAGATAGAGAGAGACAGGGAGACAGAGATTGAGAGAAAACAGCTAATTGGGATCACTATGAGAAAGGGCTTCTGAGATAACATTAGCCACCAATCAACATTTAACAAATAATATGAAAATTTGTTACAATTTACATTCATTGTTATTATATTACATTCAATCTTATGAACAATTTTATGATACAAAAACTTAATATGAAATTATTATAAAGTTTCATTAATCTTAAAAGTGATTTGGACGGACTGATTTTGATAATAATAAAATTTTATAACGGGTGAGGCTCCTATTTTAGACAACTTCCGTTCCAAAGTAAAAGCATGTATAATTTTTTGTTTTGACAAAGCTCGATACAGAATTGTAGAGCAATTATATAAAAGATATAAAATGTTATTGACTCATACTTAAGGTAACCTTGCTTCATTGTTAACCAGATTATTCGAATGAGGAATAGAAAAACAAGGTTTACATTGATATTAGTCAATAACATTTTATGATTTCACACAAACACATATATGTATATAAATATATATATATAAATATATATATATATATATGTATGTATGTGTGTGTGTATATATATATATATATATATATATATATAGCGATGGAATTCAGACGTACAGAGTCAAGACAATCAAGTTAGAGCAAAATGATTATCTGCAAGACTTTACAAAATTTTATCAAAAAATGCACGAAAAAAAATAACGATTGACATTTTCAGAGAAAGCGACGATATTTTTGCACGCCAATTAATCAAAGCACATCAAAACACAACACTATTATGAAACAATTAATTAAACATTGAACATTAAAATTTGTTTTGAATCAAACCATAAAGCCATCAACTGTGGAAACGATATAATGAGAAAAAGAAAGACATTAAATGACAAATGACATTGAATAAACATTGTGAAAAGGTTTAAAACATTTAGTGCAACAGAACAAAGAAACATTGAATATCGTTTAATGAATAGAGAAATACAACAAATTACAATGAAACAAAGGAACGCTGTGGAAATCGAAAGAAATACGAAGAAAAAACAAAATACAGAATGAATTGCATGAGACAGACACTTATCTGATTTGGACATACTGGTTTTGAAAACAATGAATATTTGATAACGTCATTATTATGAGTTCTTGGAAATCACCGTATCTAGTTTACCCGTTGTAATAACAATTGTTTCACAAGACTTAATCAGGTTTAAGACTTCAAAACATGTTTTTTATATCATTACAATAAGCAATTTTCTTTCAATTTTTTTCTATTCCTGATTAATAAGTGCATTTTTTTGATAGATTATGACTAAAAAGTATAGAAAATGATTATATATACCCTTCAAATATGTTCTCAAAAATAACAAAACCCAATGTTATCCTATCGTTTTTTGTCCATTGTACAGAAAACGCTCGTTCTAATGTCACTCGTCCAAACGACACTATTTAATGAAACATGCATTCTAACGGGACATTTGTTTTGTTTTTTTATTCCTGCAAGACAATTTTCAGAGATTATACCTTTCCCAGACCTAATTAAAAAGTAGATATTTGCGTGCTGAATTTTCAATTAGCATAGAGTATTTTCTAATGTGCCGTAATCACGGTAGGTCTACTTAAGCTTGATTTTAGCTCTACTCTTCTCAATAGATAATAAACTCAATTGAGAACCCCATTGAGTAAAGTGGCATATATAGCATTGTTTATTCCTCATATGATGAGAGGAATAAAAGAAGTCACTGTCAGTGAACCTATCTCATGCATTAAAAAGGGAGATAATTTTTGACTTGAATATTTCTTAAACTAGGCTCTTCAAATTATCATTATTTTAAGAGGAATCTTTATATTATTTCTATCATAATAAGGTCCTTAATACTGCAAATATGGACAGATATGAGATGAGATGAGATTATAAAACTCTGATGAAAGGATCCTTGATATCACTATCATTTTAATAGAATTCAATTATCTTGATAACAAAGTTCTCAATGTTATCATTATCTTATAATATGCTCCTTAATGATATTGTTACCTTGGAATAAGACTCTAAAAAGTATTGTCATTTTCTGATAGAGTCTTTTATAGGAGTATCAGCTTTGTTAGATGAGGATTTATCGATGATATAATAAACACTAGTTTTCCGGAAATATTGAATTGATAATCTACCATTTTCTGGTCCCAAAAAGTGATACAAGATGGAATGTAAAATATTGTGAATGATGAATAATAGTTTCAAATTGCATGATGTTGGTTATAGACTTGCATTCTATTTAGTAAGGGACCCTGATTTTATTTTTGGTTTGGGGCTTTACTTGAACACATCGTTTACTATTTCAACACATACATTAATACGGAACGTGATTCAGAACTTTGTGCCTGAAAAATGAACAATGTTTGAACAGAATACAGGAACGATTACAAAATACAGATTGTAGAGAATAAGTTTACGTCTGAAAAACGAACAATGTTTAACAAAAAACAGGAACGGTTACAAAATACAAAATACAAAATGTGAATTTGAACTTTACGCCTGAAAAACGAACAATGTTTTGAACAGAATACAGGAACAGTTACAAAATACAAAATATGAGCCAGAACTTAACGCTTATAAAACGAACTATGTTTTTGAAAAAACAGGAACGGTTATAAAATACAAAATGTAAATTAGAACAATACGCCAATAAAACGAACAATGTTTTGACAAAATACGGAATTTGAATCGATGTAAACTGAAATAAAGAAAAAGATATACGTAGATATAAAATATATACAGAACATTGAACAAACAACGATAAAAAAAAAGAAAATAACTTTTAATGACTTTTGATCAATATACACTATCTATTATTTATGAATTTATTTCTGCTATCAAATTTATAAGATATTAATTGCAAATACCATCTATTGAAATATATGATTGTGGTCATGTGAAAATTCTGGCTTTTCCTTCTGTACTTAAGCATCTATTTTGTCTCTTTTCATTCAATAAGATTTTAGATACAATCGGTCCAATAAAATTTATTTTATTCATAAGAATAAATATTTTAGATGAAGTATCTAACTGTTTCTTTATTGTTCAGATTGAGACTTATCCTCAAAAGAATAGATGCAACTGTGCGTTAAATGGGAACAGAAACTGCCAAAAAAACATGGGCTGAAAAAGTTTAAGGCTGCAACTAATGGCTGTAAACATTCATGAATCCCCTTTGTGTTGTATAGTCAGTTTTTTGTTTGTTTGTTTGTTTGTTTGTTTGTTTGTTTTTCGTTTTATTGCAAATCAGGCAAGGAATCTTTTGAGGTTGCTTTGCGTAGATATCTTCGCGAAGTTGGATTTTTCGTCCATACATTCAGAAATCGGCTGGACTTTGAAATTCAGATAGCTTTCAGCGCCAAAATGACCCACATTCTATAATTAATCAAATGATTTTATTTATGATATCTTGATACAGATCTCAATTTTGATATCTGATGATTTTTAAAATTTTGTTATTTATTTTTAATATCAACTTAGCTGATTTTGAATTTTTCCAGCCTCAAGATTAAGGGTTGCAAGAAAAATTTTGAAACCTAAAAGGGTTGCGAGCTTTGAAAAAGGTTAAAAATTACTGTTCTAATTTGATTTTACCTGATTATGATTCACTTTACACAAATCTAACGAAGGGATTAAATGAATACTGAATCTCACTATGAGTACTGGATACATTTTCCCAATTTCAATAAGTATGAACCAATTGACGATATTGATGTAGACTAGATATAGATTAAAGACTGACAAACAACTAATAAACACAATGTATAAAATATCTTAAACCATTTTTTTTCAAATACGAAACAAGCTGGACATTTTATCACTAGTGAATAGGAGTAGATACAGTACCGGACCAATTAACCAGTTCCCTGAAAACCGGACATTTTTTCAAGACCAGTATTGTGTCTGGCTGTTCGCTGCTTGGTCTCTCTTTGTTTTGATATCCATGACATGATTGAATTTTCTTTGTGGCATGATTGATTAATGGATGATATTGATTATACAGATCCTGATTGTATAAATTATACACAGATTTGTTCTTTACTTTTCTTCTTTATCGTACTTTTTATATTTTAAGAATTTCAAGTGGATTAACACTGGTCGAACTAACAATTTCGTTCTTTACTTTTCCTTATCAATCTTACATTTTAAATCCAGAAATCAAAGCCATCAACTTGCTTGAATAATGGTCTGGTACTGTACATTAGAAAATAATGTCTTATTTTGGAAGGTATGTTTTTTTTCCGAAAAAATTGACGCCATTTTTTTCTGATCCGACAAAATTGAGTATAAGATGGATTAAGTTCAACAAACTCCCCCCACATCGAGTAAAAACAAGGACTTACTGATATTTTGACGCATTTCAGGATGTAAACGGAATGAAGTTCTGACGTGACATAATGACAGTCTGACGTGACGATACTGGGACGTAGTGAAATTATGATGCAATGACGTTTCAACGATGTGACGACGATCTGACGTAATCAAAAACAATCTAAAGTGCTGATGAAAGTACAAAATGACAGTAGACGGGTGTTGATTGGTTTCCCTGATCACAAAACAGTTCATGCGTTTAGTATACATACATATATGGGATACATACATAGATAGATAAATTGAAATTACGCACAAAATTTTAATAACACCATAATATCCAGACGTTCCATATCTCAAGACATTACGTGTGTCTCTGAATAATGAGACGTAGATAGTTATACGTTAATCTATAAGTTATATGGGCGAACGTATATATATATATATATATATATATATATATATATATATATATATATATATTGAGGTAATCGCTTTCAAACGCATTTTGATGTACACCTGTATGTACATGCACATACATCTATTCATGAGTATGGTGACTTTCTTGATGCTCACAGGTGATGGCAGACGTGACGTAATAGGACGAATATGATGATAGACGTGACGTAATATGACGTATGTGATGTCGAACGTGACGTAATATGACGCAACGTGTAGTGCTGGAAGTGACGTTTAGAAGACAGTGGACATGTACGGAGTTGGAATACGAAGTGACCGCTTGGACGAGTAGATTTGGACGTGGTGTACCAACAGGAAGGGTGACCAAGTGGTGGTCAGCACACTGAACAGGCAACTATACGTACATTTCTTCTGGGTTGACCTGTCCGTGGCCGATTGTGTTGCTAAGGGCGATAAGAGCCTGTAGTTCAGCAATCCTCTGGTCTGAGGATGTACGCTTATAGCTGCTGCGAGGTTATAAGAAAAATTATAGAAAAAGAAAGAGAAAATACGATGAATAATGATTATAGATGTAAAAATTATGTATAATGAGAACGTTATAAATACGCCTAATCTGCCTTTAAATTTTGGGCTTGATAACATCCTTTACCTGATTCCATATCTGAGATGAAGAACTATCATTATTATGCACTGATTTATTCGAGCGTGTCCGATTCTTGACTGATATAGTCAACGTTCCAGCCGTCGTACTTTCAGGATTTTCCAAGTACTACTACAGGTAAGCTACTTAGAATTTCGAATCAAACTATTTATTCAATATATAAGAGTAGAGTGTTCTCGTTCCGCTACCCATACCAGAAGATAACTCGTATTGATTGATTCTCCACTGGTAATTCGTCCTCAACATTTAAGGTCAGTTGCGTTGTATCCACCGGTTCATGTATGATCACCGAAGTTAGGAAATGTTGAGCCTGTTTAGTATGGGTGACTGTCCGGGAATACTGGGTACCATAACCAGCTTGGGAGGCATCTCTTGTAGCCATGCTGATTTCTCTGGAAACTGCCTGCATGGTCGAGTGGAGGGAAGTGGAACCTGGGCACAATACTTCCTCCATACTAAGCGCCCAGGCATACCAATTAAAAGCTGTTCACTCATCGGTTAACCTTGACCAATGGAGCCTCAGAATTCGTCCTTTGCGATACAACTTCTGCGTATCCCAATGGACTAGGGTGTATGGATTTCACTGCCTGACCCAAAGATTGAACTCATCACCATTACATGATTATATTCAGTAAGCCATTGTTCCGTAGGACAATCAGAGGTCGAGTTTTTCAGCTTTAAACATGCCTGGTCTTTCCAAATCAAAGGATTCCATGTGGTATTCAATTCTATGCAAAGATTTATAGGGTTAAAAGAGACCTGGCAATTGAAGAAACTTTGACTTTAACAACGAAGCTTGGGGAACACTTCGAATAAACCAGTGTATAGTAATTATCTGCTTTGTTCTTCAAAAGAGCAACTGTTAGGTTTCTGGATGCGATATATATATATATATATATATATATATATATATATATATATATATATATATATAATGCTGAAATAAAGTGAAAATTCAGTTATTTAGTGGAGAAAAAAGAAATGATTAGTAACAATAAAAGGTTGATTATTATCGGCTTTGATTTCATCAATTCGAAATACAGTAAACTCTCGTTGTGACAGCACTCGTTCTAACTGCAGTATTCAATGATATATGCATTTTAATGGCACGTTTGTTTGTTTTTTCTTGGAAGAAGTTTGTTGGAGATTACATCCTCTCACAGCAAATTCAAAAAAGTAATATCATTTTTTTTATTTTAGTAGATGAAATATTATGAATCATTAATATGAATTTCTGCTACGATTAACCGGTCACAGATTCAGCCATCCTCCGGTATAGAAGGTTGAAAGTTCAATTCTCACCTGGAAGTCATTCTTCATTCCGACCTGTGCCGTTGATTTACGTAATAAATGCTGAAGGGAACTCAGTCTGAGTTTAGTTGCGATAAAAAGCAACAGCAACTGAGATGAAAGTAAATAGTACTAAAAATTAGAAATAATGATTTAAAAAGGACAATACACTCGTCGTATTTTTTAGAATTTGCATGCCGTATTTTTTAATCCATCCGTCATGACGGCAAATTTATTATAACGGTAAATTCATTGAAACTGGTACTGTGATAGCGGGAGTCTACTGCAATTTAAAATTGAAGTCAATTGATAACATTCACAGTCATTTTGCAAACATGCTATATTATGTTCGACGTAGGTCTGACGATCTGTTTTTTGTTTCAAACCCTGGAAAGAAAACGACGCGCACGCAAAAGCACACCTAGAAGGAAATGAACAATTTCCCGACACAAGAAATATTGTTAGAGAATCAGAGCGAGGCAGAGAAAGGGAGTTTTGACTGAAATGTTTTAAAATGATTACTTGAAGAATCGTGTATCACTGTTTACAAAACGACGGTGAAAACCAGGGATCAGAATCAGTACGCAGGGAAACGACATATACTTATTCCTCAATATCTAGATTTTCGTCTGTTCAATATGTACTAATGCAAACGTTACCGTATATCTTGTTTTCAAAATCAAGCTTTAGCGTATCCCTAGCTCTCGAATCCTATTTCTGTCATGCAATGGTTTTTCTATAAAAGCTATGCTATTAAAGTCAAACTCTAAGAGTTGACTCTATCATCGTGAATTCGACAGACTTTTGAATTTAAGACATGAATAAAAGAGAGAGGGGAAAAAGAGAGAGAAATGCCATGACGTCGTGTCGTGTCGACTCGTCCCAGCGAATTCTGGGTATTTTTTTTTGTAATCATGGAATTAATGTTATGGAAAATATAGTTAAACTCCAACTGTTTGAGTTTTAACTCAATTTTCGTTTGTCACAACAATGACTATGAATTCACGAAATACCAGTGACGTCATGACGGCTCAAAAAAGAATTACATACACAGAAACTGATGACGAATTCACTCTTTCAACTTGGGTCGACCACCTCAGAGGGTGTGCATAATTTCAAGAGAGGGCAAGGGCCTGCAAGGAAAAATAGTAAGTATTTCTACAATTATTCTGAGGATTCTCTCAAAATACCTTTGCATACTATCGTGATGAATACAATATATCAAGACAAACCAGACTCGCAGTAATTATTTCAAATTATAATCACTTGGTTGAAGATTGGGGCGTGGAGTAGAGCTCCGACCACAAGGGGGGGGGGCGTTGTGGTAAAATGGTTCGGAACAACTGCTAGACTAGACAGGGAATGTAAGCCACATTTCAAACTACTCATTAATTTTTTTTGTTGCTATCATTACCCAACATACGGAAGAGTTGAATTAAAGATGATAATATATCTCTTATCAATAAGCATTGGAATTATACAGACGTTTATTCGCATTCATCAGCCGTCGACGCCAAGTTTCGTGAAATTTGATAGAGATATATATAATAAATTTAGAAAATTAATCAATTTCAGTTATCTACGTTCATTTATGTATATTTTGTCTTTATTTTTCTTTCATGTATTTTTGTAAAAATTTAATATTTCGAGCTCAATTTACATTATCGATTTTTTTTTTTTTACAAATTCTTCTATCAGGGCGAGAAGACCCCTTCAATATTATAGGCTCATGTCAACTGGCCCAGCTGGTCCCCTCTGTTCTGGCCTATGTGCATGTGTGCGTATGGGTGTGTGTAAATGTGTCCTCAAACATTTCCGCCTCTCTAACTCCTCGACTTTCTCCTTCTCCTTCTTCGTCTCTTTTTTTTTTCCTCCTTGTACAAAGAGGAGGGGAAGTTCTGTAAAAAAGCCAACGAATTGTTTCGGTCACGTGACGACGACAAATAAGTAACGGAACGCTGTGAAAGCACGCGCAAAGTGCACACAAAGAAGACGCGAAAGAGCAGAGTGAGAAAGGGAGGGGGAAGAGTGCAAAGAGAGAGAGAGGGTGAGTGTGTACAGGGAGAGGAGAAGAGAGTGAAAGAGAGAGAAATAGTAAAAGATCAGAGCCGAAGAGAGAGAAATGAAAAAGAGAAAGAATTGAAGAAAGAGGGAAGAGAAAAAAGGAAAGAGAGAAAGAGCAAGAAAAATAGGAAGAAAGAGAGAAAGAAATAGGAGATGCAGCTGAGGTTCAATTCGAGTACGAAGTATAGACAGACACACACACATATATATAAATAAACTAATGAATTAATATATATATATATATATATATATATATATATATATATATATATATATATATATATATATCAAGAAATGGATGTATGTGACTCGACACGATGATTATGGATTGCGTTATATAATGTAAAAACTCATTTCAAATCATCTCCCGTTGTTACATGATTAATGTATCACTCGCCCAAGACAACGTAAATAGAACAGACAATTAAACAAAATGAGGCTAATGCAGGGAAAGACCCTGCTACCAAGAGGGTAACTGCTTCAACGTACCGGGACTCTAACCATTGAACTAAACAAGCACCGGTAATACAAAGGTCCAAATATTTGCTTTCTTGTAGCAATCTCATTTTCTTCAATTGCTCATTCCATTCATGTTGTTTAAGGTGATTCGTCAATCGTGTAATGACGGGAGATCATTTCAAATAAGTTCTTACATCATGTAACGCAATACACACATATATATATATAGTCGAATATAAATAGAGACAGAAAGGAAGAGAGAAAGATCAGAGTTAAATAGTGGAACAAGTAGCGCTTTATAAAGAGACGTATACAAATAGTGAAGTCGGGCCACCTTATTCTTGCTCTTACTGTACCTGGCTTCTACATCGACCACGCCACAAGCGACCTCAGGACAGTCGGGTGGCAAAGTCCGGCCAAGGGCCAACCATGCTTGGTACGCAGCCGCTTTTAAGTCACCTGTCTGGCGCTTTAATCTGTAAACAGGTAAAAATCACATGCAAAATCGGCGTACATCTTACCAACAACCACGACCACGAGATCAATTACGACATTAACAAAAAGGAAAGAAATACATACAATATAAACATATACACGCAAAAATGTTCACCATATATTGCAGCGTGTAAGGCGACCTCCAGTTAAGACAGGACCATAACTTCAGTCTGATTTTAAAAGTTTAGCTTAGCATTTGGTCACTTTTCTTGTATCTGGCCTATAAGATGACCGCATTTTTCGTCGTCTTATTCGTCGAAATATATGGTATTGAAAAACACAAACACTAAACACGTCATAAGAACGAAACGATGCTAATGACAAAAACGAAGAAACGAATGAAAATAAGAACGAACAGACCGGGAAAGGGACAAAATGGATATATATATATATAGACATATATATATATAAAGTCATGTATATATGTACGTATGTATATATATATATATATTTTATCTAAACATTTTTTGATACGAAGAAAATGTGTTATTCCTTTGAATAGATTGTTGTTCATTTCCGATAACATGAGTTGAGAAATTTACGGCAGAATTGTCCTAAGGAGACATCAAGAAACAATGAAGTGCAATGTCGAAAACGAATGAGAATCACTGATATCAAAATAAACAGGAATTGACTTGGCATTTTCATTTTGGGGTGACTAATATTAATTTCCCAAATTCACACAAAGAAAATAGAATGTGAATTTCGAGGGAAATAACTTTTGATTTAAATTTCCCCCTTTGACTGTTTGGTGAATTCAATTATGCTTCCTCAATTCGCAAATGTTTTCCACTATTGATGAATTTATAGAGCGTCCATTAAAATTTTACAGCCAAGTTTTGCTTTTTTGGTAATGATCAGATGTAGCATTGCTGATGTGATTAGAAAAAACTTGTAGCTTCACTTTTTTTTTTACAATGAATCACAATTTTTTCAACTTTTAAATTCATATAAAGAAATTCGAATGTCAGGTTCAAAAGAAATAATTTCTGAATAATAGTCTACAATCTAACATGCCTTTTTTCCTTAGCAATTATCAGACCCACTCTTGTTTGGATGGGATGGCCGATTTAGATGTCGAAGTCCCAGAGTATCTAATGACTCCTACAATCCAGGAACAGTCTGTGATTTTAGCTGGTACTATTTGTCAACATGGTAGAACCCCAGACATTTGCACTGTTCTCGGTGTATGACTTTCCCATCTCTGCCTACAATTTTTTGTACTTCCTCAAGGCCTATTTACTACATTCACTGGTTATGTGGTTCATTGTCTCGTCCCTTTCTCAACAGAGGCGACATTTGCTGGGTTTTTTTAAGGGGGGGGTTCTGTCGGTCTTTGCCTTGAAAGAGTTGATCCTGATGCATTTGTCCTGGGCTCTCAAGATGATGGATTCTGTTTATCTCTTTATTATGAACTGTTTTTACCAAAGTCCAGTCCAAGGCAGAGACTAAAGTTATCTTTCCTTCTCTACCATTTGTCTGCCCCATCCAGTTGAATCAAATCAATATACAAAATTGATTATTCCCTACGATAGTTTTAAAACGAGACCAAGTGATTAGTCAGCTGCTCTCTTGCTAACTTAGCCAAATCTAACACATCTACGGATTTATTTATTATATACATTACACAAAAGTTGCAGAGACCATCATCAGTCTGAAAAGTGGTCGGAGTTGAGTTTGACCCAGCAGCAACCAGGCCTGTTGTTTTTAGTTTTTAGAAAATCAAACAAAAACAAATAAAATCAAAATTTCAAAATGTTTCTCATTCAGGTTCTTTTTGGATAAATTAATCCTGACATTAAGTCCAACAATCTATTCAATGAAATATCATTTTTGGTGGGGTCCTTTTATTTGGTACTGGGGGTTTATTTGGATGTACTGTACCTCTGGTCTACATCGACAAGTCCACAGGCTATGTCGGGACAGCCAGGTTTGACTCGGGGGGCCAGAGCCAACCAAGCCCGTATTTCAGCTGTTCGAAGGTCTCCCGTCTGTCGTTTCAATCTGTAAACCATGGAGATGGGACAGTCGTTTACATTTGAACGAGGATCTAGCAACGCGCGTTGGCAGGTCCACCAGTGGTGTAGTACAGCAGGAAGGGCGTTCCCTTACTTTGGGGGTGAGGGAACGGCATTCCTTTACTGTTTATAAATCCTCTATCCGAACAATTCACTGATGAGAAAAATTAGCCAGTGTAGGTTCAAGTACTCATTCCATATGGTCTCAAAACGTTTCTGAAATTAGTTAAATCTCAAAAACTTTCTCAGGGTTGGAATGGCTTTTAGCGCATCTCTGGGGCAAGCAACCCTGTGTACATCACCTCTTTATTTGGCACTACACCGCTGAAGTCTACGATTTCCTCCCCCCAAAACTATTCCCTATTCCCATTTTCTAGAGTAAAATCTGCATTTCTTTTTTACTATGTGAAATTAATGAATGCTAGGACTTGTGTAAGAGTCGATCTTTGGAAAGAGTTTATCATATTTTGATCAACGTCAATTGCATTTCAAGTCATATTTTTCTTCTTAACAAAATTAGTTTCATTATAGATGGTCTTCTTTACTTCCGATGAAAACTGAAATTTTGATAAGCATTTTTCATGGAGAATCAATTAATCATCTTGAAAAAGTGTTTATAAATCGATTTTTATCACAAAGACCAAAAACTCATCAAACATTGTAACATTATCACGGGAACACTAAAAATCCATTAAACATTTCGACATAAACTTGTGAAGACTAAAAATCCATTAAACATTTTGATATAAACCCGTGAAGACTAAAAAAAAACATTTAATATTTGACATAAACTCGTGAAGACTAAACAACCATTAGATATTTCGACAAAAGTTCGTCAAGACAAAAAACATTAAATATTTTGACATGAATTCGTGAAAATTAGAATCTATTAAACATTTTAACATAATCTAGCAAATAATCTAACCAAGAGCCAGTTTCATAATGGAAGTCAATTCCTGTATTGCTTATGTTGTCACTGAGACATTTTGACTGGATCATTATACCACGTTCTTTAGATGTACAATCTGTAGGGAAAAGTTGTGTTTTTTTTTTTACTGAAAAAGATGGTGAACAGAAAATGATGATTGATATGCCGACCGGTTCGGATCATTCCAAGCAACATTACATCGCTCTTTCCTGACAGATTATACACCAAAAGGAGGCCTCAGAATATATCGACCAGAACGTCTCGGTGACACTATAAGTAACACAAAAACTGAGATCAATTGAACGGAAAAATGAAAATTTGAAAAACACTAATATTGCCAATGCAATTTCCTGTAGTTGTACGATGAAAGAGACTTTCCCTTTGAATAAAATATTAAGGGTATTTCTTTATCTACGTTGATTGTGCCAGTCACGTTGTTTACATCGGATTGATTTATCTGAAAATGAAATCACTAATTCTCGAATAAATATTTAATCATTCCCAATAACATATAACTGTGCAAAGAGTAGTTTGGATCCCTGACCCCAGTCAAGAAAAAAAGATTTTAAACATTTGTTTCGAAACGTACCTCAAAACTATGTTCCAAAATTTGACTTCTGTACGGAAAGGTACAATAATAAGAATTCATCTTCATCCCAAAATTGTTCACAACATTCACACAGTTGAGTCTTTCATCTTTATTTTTTGGAGATAAGGAGGATCAAAGGAGGGGAAAATGTTATTAGCTTTTTATTACATTTTCCAAGCCTTTTCCTTAAGAAAAATATCCAAACACAAGTTCCTTGCAGTGATATTAGTTTATATTTCTCTGTGTGTTTTCTTATGAATCTGCAAGTCATTTGAAATTTGGCTTTTGTTCAAATTCAGTGGCGGTGCCAGCGTCTTGTACCAGGCAAGATTCGACAAAAAAACTACGTGAAAGGGCAAAGTTTTTTTATGATAAATCAAATAAAAAAAGTCACTTATGAATGTGATTGCAAAGTTACAATAAATAAAATGAATGAATCATAAAAGACGACGGCGTCCATTATGGATTTTAGTGATGCAAACTACACAATGGCAATTCTCCTGCACAATAGATAAACAAGTGAATTTTATGAACAAATATTTGACAAAGGATAGCTTAATAATAGATGTTTCTATCAATAGCCGTCATACTGAAAAAAACGTGACTTGAGCGAGAGTAAATTCTCGAACATGGCTATGTACAGGGTCACTTTGATATTAGATTTGATGCTAGGAGCCGGGGCAGTATAAGGGTTTGCCGTGGCCTGGCATTTCATTGTTCTGATTGGTCAATAAACTTTAGATAAAGTGATTGGTCAAAATTGTCGGATGAAGGACAAGAGTCTTGCATCTTTCAGACTTGAGCCCTATTCTCTTTCCTCTGGAATATCCTTGTCATTACTGACGGTAGCTTTAACTAATGTTCACAGCGATTCACTCAGGCATACATTTTTTATCGTCGCTGATTTAAACAAATATATACATAGAGAGAGAAAACTGTACATATATATATATATATACATGTGTACAGAGAATATACAAACATGGATATATATTGGGAGAGAGTATATATATATATATATATATATATATATAGAGAGAGAGAGAGAGAGAGAGACTTAGAGGGAGAGAGACTTAGAGGGAGAGAGACTTAGAGAGAGAGACTTAGAGAGACAGAGAGAGAAAGAAAGGATAGAGAGAGACAGAGGGACAAAGCCATATTTCAATAATACCTGATCGTCCTTCTGCGATGATTAGAGACTCAGTTGTTTGAAAGTTGTGAACTGAAAATCTTTAGAATGATTCTTGGATGAAAATATGATTGTGCATTATTCATTTCACACTGAATATAGTGGCTGCACACTCAAGTTTTTAGGGAATCTGATTTCTTCCTTTTTTCCCTTCATTCTTCATATTTCTTATACAAAATACCAAATCTTTATATTATTTATTATACAATGCATCGAATTTGGTCTCAATTACCCTTTTCTGTTTTTTTTTCTCATTGATATGTCGGCCCACTTCAAGCCAAGTTTTTTACTGGATTACTTAGTCTTTATAGCGATTATTCTCGCCAGCAGAACTAATTAAGGTCCTTTACTGATATCTTTTTAGGTAAAAAATGAATCATAAAAGTGATCAGTGGGTTTTTATTGATTTGTTGTCCGTAATACTGGACCTTTCAACTCGAAGGTTAGATTCTGATGGTAAAAATACCTCCTAGCCACCATTTTGAACTATGGACTCTTCAACTTGAAAAAAAACACTTTTTTTTTAATCCTTTCATATCAGTGATGTTTCCAATATAAAACTCCAGAGAGGCACTATCGTAAAAGAAGTTCACAAAGATACAGAAAAAAAAAGCAGCATATTACTATGGGAATTTTCGTAGAGATATGTAATTGAAGACAACTTTAACGTTTTATAGAATTTATTCGTTTTTCTTACCAAAAAAGATGTCACAAAAAGACCATTTTGTTTTTCGAATGCGCACACAGCAGCAGAAGGGTTAAATCAAGAAACAATGCATATGATCCACCTACTCCCCGAATCGTGAAATTATTCTCCGGTACTTCCGGTCATTTGATTCAAGTTACCAGAGCTGGACTTTGATTGTTGACTAACTCAAATGAAATTTATGACGTCACAGGATGCCCTTTGAAGTTCCAACAATGTTGGCTCTCCTCCCAAAAGGTATCACAGGAATCTAACATATATCTATTATGATTCCAAAATCTGTGAATATCATAGATATACACACACAATTGCACACACACACACACATATATGAACATGTGTATGTATGCATGTGCACATGTATGTGTATATATATCTATATGTTTATAAGTATATATATATATATATATATATATATATATATATATTATATATATACGTGTGTGTGTATGCATACATATATATGTATATATTTATTTATACAGTAAAAAGTACATATGTATGAATATATATGTACATATATATATACGTATAAATGTATATATATATATATACGTGTGTGCGTGTACACGAGTATGTGTGTATTTATAAGTATACATTTATATATGTGTGTGTATAGAGATGTATATATCTATGCATAATTCTACACATATATAAAAGTGAACTGGTCTTGATCATGAGGTTTGTGTGCAGATACACAAAATATTAATACATTTACGCTCATTATATTTTATTCTGAGGATTGATACCAACTACAATTCAATTAGTAAATAAATGGTATGCGAAATAAACATGTATATGTTGAAGGTACAAAAAGTTTATCAGGATTATGGATTGTAGTATTGAATCAAACGGGTAGTCAGAACTTTTTCCTTTGTTTTGATATGTAGGTTTGACACTACAAAATTATCTTTACTTTGTATTTGTTCCTGGGTAATAAGAATTATTTTCTGATTATGATTTTTTATATTGTATGGAAGATATCAATAATCTCTCTCAAACTTTGTTGTGATGATCTGAAATCTAGACAATTAAATCTGAATATGGTTGTCCTGGTCGCAAAAGTAAAGTTGGGGGGAAGAAAAGAAATATTAAGCAGTCAGAAAATAACACCCACTACCCAGAAGCAAAAATTGCGTTGCAGTGTGTAATCGACGTGCATGTTGTTGTAGGTTGGTGTTTGTGTGTGTGTGTTCGTGTGTATATTCGTGTCCGTGTGTCTTCGTGTGTGTTTGTGTACGTGCGGATATGTGTTTGTTCCTATGTGGGGATTAGTGTGAGTAAGTGTCTGTTTGTGTGTGTGTGTGTGTGTGTGTGTGTGTGTGTGTGTGTGTGTGTGTGCACATGTGCCTTCGTGTGTCTTCGTGTGTGTGTGTGGGGGGGGGGTGCTTGTGTATGTATGTGCGTAGACACATACACATGCGCATTTGAGCAGTGATATTTGTGGATGTGTTTGTGTGCAAAAAAAAAGTGAAAATGGATGTTAATGGGGCGGGGGGGAATTGACGGAGGAGGGGTGCAGGCAATTTCAAATCGCTCCTAAAGCCCCCAATGGAGCGAGGCCCCTAAATGCTTTATGGATTGTAGTTCATACGCTGCCTTTCTACTAACATCATGTGATAACTAATCTCACGAAACATAGTGGGTGGGAAAGCCCTCAAGGAGCCAAGCCCTGTTCCAGCTGCATCCCTGAATATTATTCTTTAACCGTGTGTGTCACCGAATTGTACAGAAAAGGCTGAAACGCAATCAATTTTAAGCGGAAGAAATCCCGAATATTTCAAACAATGAACAGAGGAAGAAAAAAGCCAAAGAACAATAAACAAAGAAAGACAATTCTTATTCAACTTGGGAATAATCGAATCGGTGAAGTAATATTAAGTATCGTTCAATAATAGAAACACCAAAAATTCAACTGACTTACGTTGAATAACACTGAGCTACATATAAAAAAAAACTCTTTCGTTCCAAGTAACAAGTGTTAGTTTCAGATTGGCTGTGTCCAAAATATCTACAAAATGCCAATTCCCTTCAGACTTTGCTTTCGTGACCAGAACAGTGATATTTTGAAATCAGCCAACAGTATTGTCACTGTGAAGGGTCAATGTAGAGTTGAATAGATTGGAGAAAAATAAATTAACCCGGTGGTGGGGACGGCTAGGAAGAACAGAGGGGAGAGGTATTTTGTTTCATTATTTCGAAGATATGCCTGCAAAAATTGAGGTGCATCTTATATGGTAGTGCGTCTTATATACCGGAAAATACTGTGTACAACGGATGAATTCGCACATTTTTGATAACATAAAGTAAGAAAAATAATTTCACATGAATATTACTATCTTGGTCGTAGGAGAAAAGTTTGAAGAGAATAATTGCCATTTTTAATACTGTTCCCTGATAAGCAATGAGAAAATAACTGTCAAAGGAAATTGCGTTGCATAGAGTGATAAAACTAAATACTTACCTCCAACATAATTGAATATGAATTGAATAGAAACGTGATGCACATAAATTATTTTACATTCAAATACACTTGGAAACATATAACACCGATTCTTTTGAGAAATATATGAGTACATTTTTGTACTGAGGATAAAAACTCTCGTCACAATCATTCTTTTAAAAAAAGATATTCAAATATTCATGCGACCAAATAGTCGTTATATGTCCTTACACTTAATCTAGGAAACCCTGCTCTAAAACATCTATCCATTACCAGTTAATTGCCAAAGGCGAGTTTCTTAAAGAACTTATTCCCGCGCGACGTAATATTTGGCTTAAGGCGTTAATCGTCTTCATGAATCATAACTCACTGCCCGCACTGAGCAGATATTGTTTCAAATGAGAGAGAAAAAAAAGAACCATCATCAGGTACTGTGCCAGACCATTTATCTGGCTTCCAGAAAGACGAGATTACTAGAAAAACCATCTCTTTTTTTTAACTGGTTAGTTTTTAATCTGACAGATCTTGTAGTATCTTACCCTTCTTGCTAAGATTTTTGTGGCGTAGTTGACTTATCTTCAAATGAAGATAAGTGTATAAACATTGATTAAAAAGACGTTGTGTTTGAAGTGATCTAATTTGTATAAGTAATAAACAGTTTCATTCTTTAGTCTTCTTCGCTTACTTATCATTTTTTAGGAATCCTGAGTGTGTTATCAAAGACAAAACAGGCCCTGCTTTAGAAGAGTATTTATTTGCATCATCGCCACCATTATCATTTTTTGGTTCTATTTACCACAATCCTAAAAGAGGCTGCTTTTTTTTTACTACGACTAATCTCAGGCTGGACAATCTTCAGCTCTAATTAGATAAATTAGCAGTGTTGATCAGAATTAAATATAAGTTCCATGTGAAAAAATAACCCATGACTCTCTTCACCGGAGGGTGGCTCGAACAACACGCAACTGCTCTAACCACTAAACTACTGGAACACAGCAGCGAGTATCAGTCCTAATCACACCCTCAAATTCATCTCCTATCCACGATCTCCTTTGTGCTATATTTTTTATCAACTGGTGCTTCAGTTAAATCCAATTTTGTTTTTTTCATTTTTATTCATTTTTGTAGAATGAAGTATTATAATTCGCAATTATTGCTGCACAGATTGGAAATAAGGAATAAGTTCTTGATGAGACTAAGTCACGTTCCTATTGCCGAAAAGAAACCCGGTTTAACGCTAAAGCTACTTGACCCAATTAGCCATAAGAGATTCATTGGCTCTCAGGAGTAAAACTCAAACCTTAAAACCAGCTCTTTACTGCGATATTTCTGTTCCGTGAAAGCGATATTCCTGTACCATGTTTCTTTTGGTTTCTGTGTCGATAGTATCAGTGAAAGGTATGAGTTGGTATTTTTCAAACAAGTAAAAAGTAAGGTAATGATAAATGTCGGCAAAAACTAGTTATAGTGTTTTAAAATTAGTCAACTTTTGAATTGTGAGAAAACGACAATCCTTACAGCAACTGCAATACAACTTGGAAATTTCGAAATTTTAATGGTTCAAAATCAGTTAACGTTTAGATTGTGATGGAATGAAAATCCTTGGAGCATTCGAAGTATAACGTGGGAAAGCGAAAAAGAAGACAAATACTATTCGGTTATAAGAATTAGGTGTGAGCAACGTACCTTAAGTTTGTATCTGCAATATATCTACCATTTGCCAGTGTAGAGACAAGGATGGCAACGAGGACAACTATCAAAAGGTTTCTCGTCATCTGGAAATAAAAGATGATAAAACATCAATAGAAAGATCTGAAAAGAAGACAAAGCTTATCTTGAAAAACGTTATTTCGAGTAAATAAAATCATTTTACTATGCACTGAAAGTAACATTTGCTACAGGCCTCACAATTTTAAGCCCCTACCAGACTTGGGTGCAAGTCTTTTTTAAACGTGTAAACCCAGTCTGACCATCGATACAGTTCGCAATGGAAATAGAAGATAAAACACACTCCCTGTTCAGGACGTGCTTGTGCCCTGCACAGAAGATGGTTATAACACCGTAGTCTACAAGGAGCCGAAACACAGGGGGCTATATCTGAATTTTAATTCAGACCATCCTTTCTGTGTGAAAAATGTTGTTTTAACTGGTTTTCCATTTTATCGGAATGCGTCTTTTGCAAAATAGGAGTTTTTGCCTGTAGGATACATACAGTGTTTTATATATGTGTGTATGTGTGTGTCTGCATATGCAATGGTCTTCCGACTCTGGAATGGAACTCTCTGGTAGATTGGGAATTCTGGGTAAGTGGATATATCGCTTGATTCGATCCTACTGACCGTCGAGTTCCGCTTGGGGTAGTGGTAGAGCATCTGTATGTGGGCCTGAAGCGAAGGTTTCAACCTACCTAACATTATGGAAGCCACACTGAATAGTTTTAATACAGCGAAACAGCTGTCTGTGGATGACACAATTATATATATACATGTATAGTAGGAATTTCACCTGTTCCCAGATTGGACGAAGCTACCAGGTTGTCCATTTTATCGGAACTCATCTTGTGCAAAATTGGAATTTTGCCTGTACCCATATACATACAATGTTTTATATAAGTGCAAGCGAGCGCATATATATGCATTTATATACTTATATAACTATAAGTGTAAATATAGATATAGAATTATAACTGCTTATATATATTTACATACAAAACAAAATAAAACAAAATCAATGTATTAGACATTATAATGATACTATAAATTTAAAATAACATAAATGTGGGAGTGGGGGTCTGATTAACGCAACTAAGGAATGCTATATTACAATGCTTGCAATGTTTTTTTTTAAATCCTCGAAAAAGGCCCATGGTAAATGATGATCACAATATAGAAAGATCTGAAAACAGTATATTAACAGCGATCAGAAAATAATTCACTTGCATAACTACATTGAAGGATGAATTGTGTCTCCATAAAATCTATAAAGCTTATAGATGATAAATTATTTTTCATCGATAACGTAAAAAGTTTCAAATAAATGTACATATAAATAGTAAAACTTTGCCAACTATATATATATATATATATATATATATATATATATATATATATATATACACACATATATGTATATGTATGTACATGTATGTATATATATATATATATATATATATATATATATACGAAAGAACACATCAGTAATTCAGTATCCGATGTGTGGTGGGTTCATTCAACATTGACTTTAGTTGAAGTTCGTTTGAAGAACTCTAAAAAGGGCAGAAACATAAATAATCGTGTTTGTGGAGCAAATCCATTATCTCATCACACACACACACACACACACACACAAGCTCATACACACACATACATATATATATATATATATATATATATATATATATATATATATATATATTCAACTAAATTTTACAGCATATATATATATATATATATATATATATACAATTGTTTGGTGTTAACATGATATTTCCAATCGGGATATAGCGTATTCCATAGACGACATTCGAACCGTTAATTGAAAAGTTTTGCTTTCGATGATCCTACAACGAAAATGCTTTAAAAAGCGACGTTTCCCGCTACCAACACCATTCCCATCATTCTTCACGCTGTTTTTTCACTGGTCGATTCGATAGTCGATCAATAATGCACTTTAAATTCATTCAATTAATATTTAATAGGATGTTAAAATCACTGAATTATCCTGCTATGGCTAACATCTAGGCACGACACACCCATGTCATCTTCTCGGAGTAAATAGAAAGTAACGGCACAGTTTAGCATTGCAGTTAGATTGTAAATAGACGACCTCTTTTAAATCCTTAAAAATCAATTTTCTCGAAACTAAAGATTTCCCTGGGGCCACGAAGCCCTTATGAATTGAAAGCACAGGTTATTTGAAAGTATTTCTTTTTACATTATTTCTCAAATATTAGACTGAAGTTAATCGAGAGAACCATGCTCAACTTCACATGGAGACATCACAAAACGGCACAGTATATCAGAGGATAGACAGGAGTCAGAGATATCATGAAATCCATGAGAAAACTCAGAAGGCAATAGGCTGGTCATGCTGCAAGTATATCAGACAAACGCCAATCCCCGGAGATCCTATGAGAAACTGCGACCGGCAAAATATAAGATGGCGTAACCAGCTAGACAAATTCGAAAATTATTGGCTCCGTGTCCCCCATGATAAACCGGTCTGGAGGATCTTGGGAAAGGTCTATGTCCAACGACGGGCGCTAAAAGGCTATTGGGATGTCTGGCAGTTGTCAGACATTCTTGCAAAATGGCCAGCCCATTGCCAGTTTTGAGATATCTCCCTGGGAGGTTGAACATCATTCCCATTTGTGTACGTTGACTGTTTCGTAGTTTCAGGGTCCACCTTTTGGCAAGTTGTTATGCTTCAGCTCAATAGGTGACTACTGACAGGATGCCTTGGTTGTATACCTTTCTTTTTAGGAATAATGGAATTTTCTCGTTTTGGAAAGTTGAGCTTGGTTCACCGAAAGTTTACAAACCTACATTGATTCTACGCTTGATTTATCTTTGGTTTAATTCTCCAAAGTCCATGGTCACTGCACGTATATGAGATAGTTAAAGTTGAAGCAGAATGTTTAGGTAAGGATCTGAATAAGTAATTGAGGTTACTTACCAAATAAATGTGCCATTGTACAACTTGGCATCAAAGCTCAAAAACAACACCAACGACATTAACTGAGTTGTATAAGGTAAGGAAAGCAAGACTCTTACATA
>OY735237.1:8176739-8224239 GCA_963457665.1 Thysanoteuthis rhombus
TCATTCCCTGCATCGTAGATATATATGCACTGACCGAAATATCTCTAAAAGCTTTCAAAGCAAATTTAATGAAATTTTGATAAAAGATGGGCAATTAGCTATAGAGGTAGTGATTTCGGAGCGGATCCATATATTTTCTCCTCCATATCGTTGTTACATACTCAACCAATATCTCCCAAAGTTCTCAATAGATTTCAATGACGTTTGGTGGATGGTAGGCATTAGGCTACGAAATAATTGATTGAATTTTGGAACGGATCCATGAATTTCTACGGTTACCCCCTGCCTTGCAATATCCCCTAAAATTCTCGATGAATATAAATTAAATTAACTCGAGTGGGTAGGCCGTGGGAATAGTGGGTGGAAATTTGGGGGTGGATCCAGGGATTTCTTTACAGTTACTCCCAACCACATTAAAGCTATACTTGGACTGATTTTCATGATTAGTTTTAGTTACAATAGCGTTGGAATATTAATGAGTAAATGTTTAATCGTCAAAGATAGAATTCTAACCATTTTACGAGTAGATGTCTTATCACCAAGAGTCGAAGTACGTGTAACAAGAAGTAATTCCGAATCACAAGTCCCCCCTCCAAAAGGGTGCTCCATAATTATAGAGAGCGCTTCCGTTCAGAATATTACAGATGGTGCAGACGCTCTCCATCTGCTTCCTTGTAATTTCTATTGATATTCGGACCATCCTCATCTTTGTTGTTTTTCATACAACGTTTCGGCCGTTGCACTCTACGGCCTTCGTCAGGTATCATCTGGTAGATTTGGGAAGTAACGAACCGAACCCTTTATTTATCCAACGGGGTTATATTGACCGTACTCCCCTCTTTAGCGTTAGTTGTATTGTTTTACTGTCTCACACCAGGATCGAACCTAGAACCATCAGATTACTTAACAGTAATTTGTCTGATGCTGTAACCACTGCGCTATGTGTCCATAGGTGCTTTCTTGTTATCGTTATTATTTACCACACCGTTTAGAAAAAATCATAAAGGACCACAGTGTTCATGTAACTGCATTGAGATAGCAATTGAACTCATGATATAAAGAATATTTCAGTGCACACACTTAAACGAAAACGTAAAGACTTTGTTTTTATTTTACCATTAGATTAAGTGTTTTTTTTTTCTCAATTCTGGCCAGAGTGTTAATATACTGTACATCTTCCTGATAAGTTTCTTTCTGATTTTGTAGATGATTAATTAAGCCATTTTTAACTAATGTTTTTATGAGGTGACTTTTTATCACATACTGAAGCTAATTGCCTTTTTTACTTAAAGGTAATAATTTTGGTTCTTCTTCCTGTTTTTCTGTTGTTTTTTATTTATTTATATAAGTGTAGCAAATTTTAAGCAAAAACCTTTGTCATCGATTAGTAATATTTGTGAGAGAATTGGGCGGAAAAATACCTTCAAGGTAAGATAAGGCTTCCCTTAATGTGCATATGTTTTTAATGAATGTTATTTTCATAAATAAAGACGTTTTATTGTTTATTTGATTATTGCTTCAAAGCCAAACCTGTTTTGTTTTTAACGCTGCAAAACACAAAGCTACTTTGGTGGCTTTGAATAACAACCTCATATGTGGTCCTGATGTCGTCATCTTATAATCATACAATAAAACCTGTATCTAAGAAATGAAAGGTTTCGGTTCAGCAAAAGTTTGTGACATGATTCAGTATTATATATTTTGTTCTTAATTAATGAAGCTTTGCTATGTTAGGCTTCAGTGTATAAAAGGTAATTCTGATTTCAGGTATAATGTTGTGAGTATCAGCTTTCTCTTAATTTTTGTGTGTTTTTGTGTATATGGTGATCTCTCGCTATGTATATATTTCTAAAAATGTTCTATATGAACAAATCACCGATAAGAAAAGATGAGACATTATGTATCCAAATAACCATTCCGTATGGCTTCAAAAAGTCAGTACAGTTGATTTAATTTCTGAACCTCCCTGGGGGCTGGGGGCTGGGGGCTCGCCTGACTCGAGATCACAGAACTCAACGTTTCCTCACCTTTTTGTAGCACTATGTCTAAAGTTGCGAGTATATTTCCTTATTTCTAAATCAACCAGTCGAATAAAGATTCTGGTACTTTTTTGTTTGTAGGTTGTTTACGCTTATGTTGAATCACTTCAATTCAAAATACTCAGTCTTCTTCTTCTTGTCGTATTTAGGATTATCACGAATTATATTAACGTAACTAATGTTTTAATTCATCTCTTCATTTCTTCTTTTCCACTTTACGTTCTCAATCTCGATAATATACTTTTCGGTCGGTCGGTCGGCTCAAGACACGTTAAATAATAGAAAGAGGAAGGAGTTATTTACCAACTGCTTTGAAAGAAAATGTGTGACGTCATTAAGAGAGAGATATGTCTCAACTCTTTACTGCAAAAAGTGTTGCCCAGTATTGCTTGGTTATGATAGCTGAAACTGTCTTAAAATGGCTAAAGTTTTTAATTTCAGCTAATTTCATTGCTAAAAATGCTGTATGCACCCATTCAAGTCCATGTCAAATAGAATAACCATACACAAAGACTCTAGAACAAATTATTGATAAAAAAATGTACTCTTACTTTATATGAACTAATTATTTTTCATTAGCCTGATTTTCGGGGCAGTTTATGAGAAAAGCGTATTCTCAATTGTGTTTGGTCCATGCCTCTGGGTTCTATCTTAATAAGGAAACTTGTGAATATGGGTTGTTCACTAAAATGTCAGAAATGTCTCCAGCAGATCCATTCTCTGACAATACATACGGATCATCTAATGACACAGATTTGAAGCATAATTAGCATGTGTAATGAATTGTTGATCAAACATCAGGAAATCAAATCCATTATCAAAATTTCAACTGGGGGACGGGCTATGACCCCCTCAATTTTTGACATTTTCGGGTGGACCATCCTCGCCTTTCTTTCCTCCTCCTCCTGCTACTACTGTGGCTTGTAATGCTATAACTACTTCGTTTGAAATCCCTATGAAATAGGAAAACACATATATGGACATTAGGGTGGTGGATGTATCATTGGACCTATGGTTCTTGTCTCCTTCTTTTCTTCCCTCCTCCCCCTCACTTCCTTTTGAAACAATGTCCTGTCTTTTAACCCAAATTTTTTGTATCAATATTAGAAACTGTCCAACAAAACTGTCAGCAAAACTACCAACATGGGTTTGTTTCAGTTTTGAACTTGGTATAGCTGCCTGGCTGACTATAAACGTACCCCCTAAATACTGTTTTTAGAAGGGGTTCAGTTCGCTATGTAAGTTTTTGCTAAACTGATCCCTTATTTTGCGTCCGTTCGTTATTTAAAAATTCAGACTTTTTCATAGTGATCACTACCCAAAAAGTGAGAGCTGTAACTTATCCTTTGGTCACCCTTTCTTTTAATTTTTTTTAATTGATCATCCAATTTTTCTATTTTTCAATTGATCACCCCCAGCGCAGTACGCTGCCAAAAGACGTCTGTCACTTGACAGTTTCTATTTGAACTGACTACCCAGAACTGCTTTTCTTCACTTCGAGCTCATATATAGTTCCCAGTGTAAGTTTATGCTCTCAGATCACCTTACATTCTATTCAACGTCAAGAACTATAAAGGAAGTTGTTTTTCGAGATTCGATGGCCAGCACTTTTCTTTCCTATTTAGAGCGAGACAACAAACGACTATCATAACATATGTTAGTGATATTAAACGGAAGACAAATCGTTGGTGATAAATCCTGGAGAGTGACAGGACGGAGTAATGTATTATTTGGTATTTTTTGAATCAGATTTGCTCTCGTATCACTTTCTCGTTAGAGCCTGATTATTCGGGAGCGTCAACCAGAACTGCCAACATAGGTTTCTTCAGTTTTCGTTTGCATTAAGGATAGGAAGCAGGGCATAGTTTTAAAAGGGAATAAAGGGGAAAGAAGGAAAGGGGAAAGATGGAAACAAGAACCATAAGCTCAACGATGCATTCACCACCCAAAAGTCCATATCTGATATATCCTATTTCATTGAAATTTTGAACAAAGTGGCTGTAGCATTACTAACCATGATAGCAGGAGGAAGAGGAGTAGGAAAAAGGTGGCGAGGATGTTCCACCCCAAAATCTGGCTATTAAATAACAATTAGTTCATATCAAAGTAAGAGTACAATTTTTATCAATAAGTTGTTCTAGGGTCTTAATGTATGGCCATTTTATTTGTTGAAACTGAAAGTAGTGGAAATGGTTAGCTGATTGGCTAAAAGTTGTCAATTTAGATGTGATTTTTCAACTTTTTGATTCTGGAAGTCATTCTCAAATCCGAAAAAAAAAATAAGCATGTCAGTTAGCAACGCTGGACTTGGAAACATGAAAAAGTATTTTTGAAAAAATTGGATATTATCAGCGCTGGATTAAAAAGATTTGGAAAATCCATTGGCAACTTCAGCATCCTGTTTGGTTGGCTAGCAATGTATGTATACAGGCCACATCTATCGGGCAAAATGGCTAAGAATTCAAACATGTACTCCTTAAAATGTGTAGAAAAATATTTATTTTGTTTTTGTTGTTGTTGTTTGGGGGGTTATTCAACTCAAAAAAAGGCTTTCATAGGGATCCTCTATCTACAATGCACGTTAATGCTGGATTGATACTTAGTTTGTGTTAAACATTATTCACCCTTTTTGTTTGAGAATTCAAACTTTTTAGTGATCCAACAAATGGCAAGAGAAATATCTTCTTCATTGATCAACCCTTTTTTCCAAATGTTTTAATGAATCACCCTCAACACGTCATTCTGCTACAAGACATTGGTAGCGCGACGGTTTTCTAATGAATGAATAACCAAACTATCCCATTTTATTACAACCCTTTACTTTTTATCAGTTTTGTTAATATATGCCTCATGAACCAATCTAGGATAACTTTTAGGTTATAACAAGACTCGGACAAAACAGACATGCAAACAACCAATTATAAAATTAAGCATGCAAATTTGCATGTATGATTTGTATATGTATAGATTAGTAGAAATACAATAGGTGCTTCGAGGGGGAAGGGCTGCCATCGGGGGTGCAGGGGATTTTTAAAATAGCCCTGTTCAGCTAAATCCCTGTGTTTGGCTGATTCTAAACAAATAAATGAGGTAAGAAACGTGAAATCAATGTTTCTTCAAATTATTTAAAACTAAACAATATGTGAAAGTTTTGAGATGTTGGAATTACGAAGGGGGAGCAACTTGTAAGAGAATAAGCATCTGATTAGTATGTGTCCGCACATTTCTATTAGATGCTTTTCGGTTGGTCAGTTGGTTCCACGTTTGTTAAACAAAGGAATGAGGAAGGAAGAGAGTATGTGACATCATTGAAAGAAAATCTCTTCTGATCAATTAATGACATATCAATGGTATTTTTTCAATGTTGGTAAGTATTGTTTGTTAATAATAGCTAGAACTGTCTTTCAAAAATCCGATAAACCTTCCAATTCCTTGCTACCTTTATAAGTAAGGATGTTACATATATTCATTAAAAGCTCAGCTATCAAAACAGTAAATATACACGGAGACTCCAGAACAAATTATGGATAAAAAGTAATTTCATCCAATAGTCATATTTGAAGTGAACTCTCCCCACTTCCTTTTTCCTTTCCCTCTTGCTACTACTACCACAAGTAATACTGCTACCACTACATCGGTTAGACCTTGTGTGAAATTAGAAATCACAGATATGGACGTAAAGATGGTGAACATATTGTTGAACTTATGGCTTTTGTTTGTTTTTGTCCATTCATTCACTTCTTCTACAGCTTCAGTACAAGTTATGTCTTTTTTGTTTGAGTTAGTATTTCGTGCACGTTTTGTTTGAGAATAAACTTTTAAATTGAGAGTTATGACCTTGCACAAATCTGTGATTCTACTATTTATTCAAACGTCTTCGATTGTGACTTACTTCAATTTTATGCCATAATCTAATGATCTACTGGCATCTATCATGTATTGATTTGTAGCACCCGCGACGTCATCTTGCATAAACAGTAACCAAACCAAATACCACACCAGGTGTTGGTTTGGAACAGGGAGTCTACTTGTCCACGGTAAGCTCCACTAAATTTCTTCTAACATTGGCTGAATTTTAACTTGAAACTGTCAATGGATATGGCAGCAACTATCTCTCCATTCAATCTGTTTTAAGAGTCAACAACACGTTGTCTGAAAAAGATGTCCCAAGTTTAATTCACAATGTTCGCCTGTACTTTGTTTAATTGTCCTCTAGTTTTAGTTTTTATTAAATTGAAATAACTTTCCAGGTTCCACCTCCGTGCTGCCCCTTACCAGCTTAAATGTCTCTATTAAGTCCGCTCTTTTTCTTCTTTCCAAAGAAAGGAGGTTGCATTTCTGAATCCTTTTTCCATATATATCAATTCTTCCGTTCTATTTATCATTTTTCTGAATCGACGCTGAGCGTCTTCCATCTTCTTCGTGTCTTTTATTATGTATGGACTCCACACTTGTTGGCAGTATTCCAAAAACACCAATATGATGTATAATTGTTTTACCAGTATACCACATACATACATACATACATACATACATACATACAATGTTCATATGTGCATTAAACTTCTGCTGTCAGTTTTCTACCATACCGAATCTATCATAGCCGTCTTGATTTAATAGTACAAAAGATAAATCATTGATAACAACGACAATGTTAAAATTATTAGACGTATTGATGGTTCAAATCTTTAATATTTCATTGCCACCAATATTTTTCTCAATCTTTTCTAAATCTTTATTCATTGATTTATTTATTGTGAACCAGCACCTGAGTCAATAGGAGCTTGCAATGAAGTCATGGGCTTGGACCCACACTTTGATTGATGTGAGATTATTGAACCACCAGGAATATTATTCAACGTGGTAAGTCCTGTGCTAGGTAAGTCTCCCCCTGCCCCCCAAAACGAATTCTTCATTCAAAATGTGGTACCAATCTAGCAAGCATAGTATGGTTTCCCTTCTCGTACAAATCGACGAATGTGTACAACAGAATATCTTATAAATGTAACATGCATAAGTATGTTGCAAAATACAAATTAGTGTGAAATATCTTATAACGTAGATTTGCATTTTCCCAGTCCACACGATCAGTGTCGTGAAGCCGATCTGAGTAAGCCCGACCCACCTTTTTTGTCAAATGAGGAGATGCTGCCTCAAAACAACTGAGCTGCCAAAACTGAACCTACATTTCTTTTTTGATGCCACAATTCCAAAGGCAAATACATTTGGAATCTATTTTCGACCAGAGTATTGATATAGATTATGTTTAACCTAACAACATAATAGTGAAATGACAATATCAGAAGTTTGATTTTACAAATGATTTCTTATATTTTATTTTGACGTTTCCCCGAATCATTTCTCAAAGGAAAGTGGAAGTATACAAAAAAGGTTCTATCCATAGGTGGACTGTGACTTATTGTGGATGGGGGTAATAATTAATCGAGAAGACGGCTGGACACGGATATGTTTATCTATATAAAACAAATTGATATGTATACCAGTCACTGTGTTTCTCGACCATAAATGTTAGCACAGATCAATCAATTTTTGGCACAAATTTAGCATGCACACTCAATATAGATAGGGAGAAAACTTTTTCAAAAAGAATTCCCAAGTATTGCAAAGAGGAAGTTCTGTAGGTGAAACCCTTATTTCGTGTTCATTGATGCAACTTTGACGTTGCTCAACCAAAATAGGTAGGCATACTCAGTGGACTTGGAGGAATCTCGAATAATTTTGGGTTTTTCCGAAAAGACTTTTAAACATTTTAAAAGAGAGTTTTATTTTCTATGTAACGTTCAATGTATATGTATACATATACCTACTAGCTGGGGAGCTACTCTATCAGCGAGTTTTCAGTTACCCTTCCACCCAAAGGGATGGGGTTATGACCAATTTTAGAGCTGGAAAGCATGCAATAGGGTCATGTTTAGATGGTTGCAAAATGAATATAGACTGAAAAGTATATGTGATTATAACTGTATTAATTGTTGCTGTTTTTTCATGCAGAGGAACCCACTCATCGTGATCTCTCTGGGACAGGTCTTTCTAGATAATAATAACTGGTTGATAACATTGAACAAAGAATATGGAAATTGAAACAATTTACAGTCATTGTAATATCATTAAGCTATGAACAACTTTGCATTATAAAAAAAATCAACATGAAATTTATTTTATGATCTGTAAAAAAATAAATCCATTTTAGATAAATTGTTCGGTGCCGATTGATTTTGATAACAATAACTGTTAGATAACATTATTTGTAGTCATGATAAACGCTAAATTAATTTTAGATGATGAGAAAACCTGTACAGAATATCCATATAAAAGAGAAAATAGAAAAAAATATCATGTAGAAAAATATTAACGAGTAGGTCTTATTTTGTAGAAATTGCACCAAACGTAATGGAAACTTTTGAACAAACATAAAAGTCCGACCATAGATGTGCTAGTTCATTCCTTGTGTGAAGATCTAGCAAGGGAAGTGTACCCAACTTTATTTTCAAGTTTACTTTTAAACTGGAGTCAACAAACATCTTGAAGCACCCAGAAACATTAAGATTCTCTACATATACTTCTAAAATTGAGGAAATATGTAACGTATTATTGATGAATCAAATGTGGTTTTCATCTTCAGCATTCACTTCATTAAAATATCCCTTAATTTATTACTATAAATGAAATCCACACGTGTGTTGATTACCAATGTGTAGATATATTTCTTCTATCACACAAAGAGATGTAACTGACGTAAGGAAATAAAATTCCATTCATGATGTAATGACGTAATAAAAATATTGAATTTAAAGAACAACAAAAACGAAGAAAAAAACAAAAATAATTGTGGTCAACAGCACGCTATTCTCCAAGCTCAGTGCAATTCAAAACTTGATTATCTACCTATATAGAATGCTATTTTCCAAACACATTGCAATGCAAATCTCTATTATCCACGTCTATAAAATGTAATGTGTATAAAAAAAACCATTCTCAAAGCTCGCTGCTATTAAAATCTCTATAATTCATGCATATAGAATGCAGTGTGTATCAAGAGCTTTTCTCTCAGGTCACTGCAATATAAATATCTATTATCTACATATATGAAGTGTAATGTATGAAAAAGACTATTCTCCAAGCTCACTGCAATGCAAATCTCTATTATCTACATATATGAAATGTAATGCATATAAAAGGTGATTACCCTAGCTCACTGCAATTCAAGTCTATATCAATGCAATGTATATATCAATATATTCCATATATGCCGTTATTTTTTATTGTACCGGCAAACTAGAATAAATATGATTTATTTCATCAAAAAGATCACCTGAATAGCAATTTCTGACATATAGACAAAACTGGAAATATGTTGAGTTGGATAAAAAATACCTAAATTAATAACACTGAGCAAGGGGCGTAACTAACATTCCAGTAAGTCAGTCAATGACAGCAATCAATGAAAAAAATCTAAAATCATCAAAAAACAAACGGTGCTGATAAACTGAAGGAGAAAGATTGGAGTTTGTCCTCAAAGCAAGATTACAATCACGAATACTGCATGTGTTACTACAATAGTAAAAATTACAAGGAAGCTGTGTCGGTGTAGATATGGTTGGTTAAAATTCCAACCTAACGTAATTCTTTAACACCCCTTTCAGTTAACTGACAGTCTAGTCACGCTGAAAAACTAATTCTGATTCGATCATCAAAGTTAAGCAGAGTTGAGCTAAGTCAGGAACACAAGGTGTTATGAGCATGCGCGCTCTACACGTACACATTGTGGGCTCTCACACCAAATTCGACCTTGTATCACATTCTGTCCCCCGTGGGAAGGAAATTCAGTAACTTAGATAATATTCATACTTTGCAATAATGAATCACCGTAGCTTACAAGTGTACCAGAACTTATTCTCGAAAAAAATAGATATTTTATTTAAAATCACTTTGAAAATAATATCAACATTAGATTTGGTCATTGTTGCTTCAAAAAGACCTCAGAGACCCAAAATGAGAACATTTGGGGAAAAAGTTTTCTTGAATGGTGACACTCATTGAACTTCCATGGTTTTTGCCCCCTAAAATGTGACCAAGACACACAAGGGCACGCAGACGGGCATAGAAACAGGAACCTGGAGCCCACTCAGCTGGTAGATCGGGCGAATCATTTGTGGGGCTGCGGTGATTCAAACATGGGTTATTTGTGTTGTAGCAAAGTACCAGTCAAAAATACTGTGATTATTTACGTATGGATCGGCACTTCTGCCCAAGACAAGAGTCAGGATCGAAGTGACGATCCTTGGTCCTCAGCGTAGGATCAGAGTGTAGTGTCTGTATATCCTAACGGAAGTTACGGACAGAGAAACAAAGAAAACATCATACTAATCATGAAATAGAGAGAGTTGTGATCCTAGTGAAAAAATCACACAGATATGTTTGAATTTCTATGAAACGATTTCTTGAAAAAATAATGGGTGTATTTCATTGGAAGAGGCTATACTATCAAATAGTCGGTTGGAGGTGGATTCATCATCAAAATTCTTAACTTTGAGTGGAAGAGTCTAGTGTTATGGACAGCAAACCAAGAAAGTCGCATCGTTCATCAACTGAGTATATATGTAAAATACTTGATATCTCAGGTTATAGATAACAGCGACTTTATATAACATAGCAAGTGATATTTTGATATGTAGAAAACTCTCGTTGTAGCGGCACTTGACTGCACTATTTTATGACCCAGATTCTAACGGCACGTTAGTTTTTGTATTCTCACAAGAATATAATCGGTGATTAGTTTGCAGCAACAGCACCTGAATAATTCTGTACATTATTTTGAAAACGTTTTCGTATATGAGACGTTAGACTTGGGAAGGGTAACAAAAAGAATCGTTATAACGGCAGAATCGTTATAATAGCCAGTCCCCCCCCCTGGTTCTGTAATAACGGGAGTCTACAGTAATGAGTTGACAACAAGTTAAAGAAGAAAAAGAAGAACCTGAGACCAAATCACAGCGGTTCTTATCTGATCCAGGAAGTTAAGCAACGTCTAACCTGGTCAATACCAGTTATTGCAAGCAGCATTGTGCCAAACGAAACAAATGACGGGTCTGGTTAATCACTTGATAGAAACCATTACGTTATCAGCGTATTTTTGGCAGCATATCGTCTTGGGGTGAGGGGATCAAGTAAAAACACTGGAAAAAGGTGATCAATGAAAAAATATCACTTCTCACCTTTGGTGAGCAGCGTTCATAAAAAAAAGTCCAACTTTTCAACAAAAATGAGTGTGAATGCTGCTGGACACAAACTAAGAGACCATTTTAGCATCAAACATGCAATGTAAATTGAACCCCCAATTCCAGCCTTATCTAAGAAGGGATCTTTATCAAGCAAAAAAAAGATATTATAAGGAGTTGATGTTCAAATTTTCAACCCTACAATTGGTGCTGTCTCAGTGCGAAACATATTCATATACATAGTCAGCCAGATCAACTTAAAAACTGAAGAAACCTATGTTGACAGTTTCGGATGACAGTTCTAAAAAAAGAATAACTTCTAAAAAACAAACTTTAATTTTACTTACCTTCTCTGCGCAGGGTGAGAAAAAATCTTTTGTTCTAGATTTATATAGACTGACTGAACCTTCAGAAGAAGAAATAAAACAGCTTTCGTGGTGACTATAATAGGATTTGAGTGGATATCGCTGATCAACTTGATTTACAGAAAATCGTTTGCAATATACGCGAAAATGTTGACTCCGTAATAGAGGATCAAAGTGTTGCTCCCGGTCCGCTGCTTAGGATCAGAGATGAGATTCTGTGTGCTGTGGAAAAGTTCAGCTTTTGTTATTGGACTAACTTTTTCAATTCCGCCAGGTTTTCTTTATCATTGACTTGGGAATCAATTAGTCTCTGATAATCTTTGATATTAGGAGAGAAACACTGTTCCTGGGTCGATCACTTCTTTAGGCTGATCTTCTCTTGGGTCGATCTCTCCTTTTTTTTCTATCTTTTCTATCTTTCTCTATGTCACTATTTTTGGTTTCTTCCGTCTCACTCTTTCCTCTTAATCTTTCTCTTGCTTGTTTTTTTTTCTTTTATGAGCTGCTCCGTTTAGTCTTTTTGGCGATTATCTAGCCAAACAGGTGTTCCCAATCCAACATAATGTCCCATCGAATTTAGGAACACTTTTATAAGCAATTTTAATTACGGCACAAAACTCCACCGGGGCCGTCCCTCCTGCAGAAAAGGGCGGAGTCGTCGCCAACGAGGAATCACATGTCTGCTTACACATACACACCTACACAGACTACGTACACACATACTTACATGATTTAACTCATATACATTTGAGATTTTCATGTCTCCTTCGACACGTGGGTGTTTGGTTAATGGTCAATATCTGATTGGCGCCGATGAGCATATTTTGAAGTGGAAGCCGTCCTAGTCTATTTAGCAATAGACCAATCAAATTCGAGTGGTTTAGTGATGAGCCAATCGAAAGCGAGTTGAGTAAGGTCAAGCGATGTGATATGGCGAGCTTCGTCGACATTGCACGTGACAGAACAAAGCTGTGACGTCATATTTCTTTACCTTATTTAGAATAAAATCATGGCATCACGTGTTCATCTACACTCACACCCACACTCTATTCATTTCATATTTGTTCCGTAATTTATTACTGAATGTGGTGCAATGGCTGACGCGGGGGATTGAAAAAGAGGCTGGTCTAATGTTGACTATCCAACTCTTAACTAGATCCTTTCGTGACATACATTACTCACACATTAATCCTCATACCAAAAGAATTTATCCATTGCTCGCGTTCTTTTTCGATCACCATGATACCACTTTTTCTCTATGGGACCTAAACTGTCTCCCCCAGACAAAACATAGAAATAGAATGATATATAAACGAATCAATGATGATAGGAAGTAGAAACTTGGGAAGATAGTGTAAAAAGAGTGAGGTTAGTATAGGATCCTCTTTTTTCGCTTATTTAGTGTTAAGGGACTAACTTATCAAAACCGCCAACCAAAAATGTCACTGAAAGTGTCCAAGGTTTCTACAGTTTTTAAGCAGGTCTGGCTGGCTATCTATGTATGTATGCCTCACGCCTACAGCCCGCACCAATTGATCTGCCTTGCCGAAAATTTAGCATCTACTTCTTATTACTGGTAGAAAAAATAGCTCTTTTATCCCCCCATTCTTACAATGTAAGTTTATGCTGGATCAATCCGGCAGCATTCACACTTGCTCTTAGAAGATCTGGATGTTTTTATTGATCACTGCCCAACAAAGAAGGGAGAAGTAAGTTATTCATTGGTATCCGCTTTTTCTCTAATTTTTTAATTGATCACCTTAAATACAGCATGATGCTGAAAAGCATTGGTCATGCGACGGTTTATTTGTTATTCAATATGAATGATTTCACTAGTATATAAACTCCTATTTCGCAGTAAAACTAGGCCAAAACAGTGGGTATGCCCAGTTGGACCAGATAGATCAGTTGGCATAGGCCCACGATCAGGAGTCGGTGTTTCCACTCCTTGTTAAGACGGTGGGTTACACTTTGGTCAAAAATATCAATATCGTAAACATTGTCAAAATAGACCGTTTAACACGAAAAAATTTGGAAAATTAATAGATATTAATACACATTCACTGCTTCTTATTCAAACATTGTACACTTGTGTTCAATTTACATTTTGAATGGATGTTGCTAGCAATTATCTATTTTAGAGGCGTCCTCACCTCTCTGTAAGAGACTATGTTCGTCTGTCAGTCGGTCGGTCTGTCTCCATATTGTTTCTCAGCTGTTTCATTTCAGATTTACTTGAACTCTGGTAGAAAAGTGCCCCTTGATAAAATGCGTCTTACCTAGAAAAATCCCCAATTCCAATTTTACGTGATTGGCATTTGGACCTTTGTTTTCAAATCTATTTCCTCAGCTATTTTCAGTCATATTAACTTGAAACTTGATGTAAATGTGTTTTCAGCTAAGGTGCTTTATACCTAAGATTTTTGTTTCTGAATATGTGTAATTTGTCATGCAAACTTTTTTGGTCAGCCACGGTTTGGCACATGGTCTCTAGGAACCCATGTTGTAAGTCACGATGTCCGACATTCTTGACCAGCCCATTGCTCTTTGTGTCTTCTAATGTATTTGTTGGCATCTCTGACTCCTATTTTTCCCCAAAATATACTGTGCTGTCTTTTGATCTCTTCATGTGAGGTTGGGCTGATTCTCTCTTGTGCATGTTGCATGGTTCTCAAGTTGAGGGTCGATTTTTAAGGCAGTTTCTTTGTTTCAGCTCCATAGGTGACTATTTGGGGTGCAGTGGTTGTATACCCCTTTTGAAGACTAATGGGATTTTCTTGTTTTGAATGTTCAGCTTGCTCTACCGAAAGTTTGCCAGCTTAGTGTGATTCTTCGCTTGACTCCTTCTTACTAGGATTTTTCAGAATTTTTTTTTCTTTTCTTTTATGAGCTGCTATGTTTAGTCTTTCTCCAGCTCTACGTTTTCGATTTTGATCGTTGTTTGTCCTCAAAATGTTCATTTTACATGATTTTTGTTTTACTGAAGTTCATGTAAAAAGTAACTTTCTTAGTTTTTTCATTCAGTTCGTTTAACATTATTTGGAGATCATGAAGGTTTTCAGCAAAAAGGACAATGTCGTCTGCTAATCTGAAATTACTCAACTATTCACATCTATTCTGATTCTTTCATTTGCCCAGCCTAGATTTTGGGTGATCATCTTGAAGCAGCTGATTATTTCTTAATGATCAGTTTGAAAAATGGTCTACATTTCCCACCTAGCCGGGGCTCATTACCAGCTGTACATGGGCCTGAATAGAAAGCCAGTGTAAAGAACCTACTGAAGCTATCTATTGGAAAAATACTTTGTATAGTTATAATTCATGTTGGCCATTATACCGAATTATCGAAAGAAACTAATTGGCAAGTTTGTAGTTGCGATTAACGTCAATGACTGAATAACTAGTACACCGGAAAAAACTCCCACCACATTTCGTTTCCTCTGCCTCTTTCTATATACGTCTCAGAGTACAAGGGAAAAATCTCTGTCTGACTTTCAGTCATTTTTTTTTTTGTTGTTGATATTTTGATCCAAAATATAGAACTAATCTAACATGTTGGTACAAAGTTGACACTTTTAGATTTAATTGTTCATCGGCTACTCCCAATCTATTAGACAAATCGACTTTACTGTTTTCTTAACTTTTTCAGATCTACGCAAGTAAATTAATGTCTTTATCTTTTTGATGATAAAAAACATTCATTGTACACAACCAATAAGTACTTTTAGAATAATCACCTCTTTTGTCAATGCACTTATTCCAACGCCATTTTTTCAATTGCATGGATCGAACATCATACAGGGAGAATTTCAGATCAACATTCAGTCAACAACTGTGTCAAACTACAGCCTTATTGTCCACCTTTCTGAACCAGAAGAGTGCCATTGAACGTCTGAATATATATTTTTTTTTTTTACAATTCTAAGTAATTGTTGAACTATCGTCAAAATCAGAGACTTGAGTCGACTTTGCTTCTCCAGGAGACGACAAGGAGAAGAATAACAATCTTCACCTAACCTAGGACAGTAAACCATTTACAGATTGTCTGTACCGTTGCGTTAAATCAAACCAACATATAAAACCTACATTATCACCTACGCCTAAATGGCAAGTCTCGCCAATGCCGACGAAAATGTATGTAACATATATATATATATATATATGATTCTTTATTTATTATATATACAATACAATAATTACAGTAAACATCTTCATTCAGAATAATAGGAGCAGAGTTTGACCCTACAGCAGACCAGCCTGTTTAATTTTTTTTTTTGTATAGTACAATTGAAACCAAAACCTAATTTAGAAAGATCTAATTTCCATCGATTTCTACCTGCATACCTGTATATATAAAAATGTCGAAGGTAAAAACAAATATAGTTTACCCGTGAGGTTTGCAGACACCATTATTACTTTTTATGTCATTGCTTCTCGATCTTTATTGTACGGTGGCACACCAAGGCAGACATCGGACTTATATGGCACACCGAACGTGAAAATTAAATGAAATCGAAAAAAAAAAACCTTCCAGTAATCAATGAATGGAAATTTTGTAATAGCTTACTGATATAAGTACTGATCGGCCATTTTTACTTACATCCGTCGCTAAAAAAGTTGAGGTCTCACAGTGATGAAACCACTCGATTGGAGACTCCGTGGTGGAAGTGGGACAGACATATTACCCGTACTGGAAACGTTCAAGGCTAGGGGAACATGTTGGTGTATATGGAAAAAATTACGGAAAGGAGGTATTTGCAGCACATTGTTGTACCACGGCACACAGTTTGAGAACCACCACCTGAGTCAATATGTAAAAATACAACTTAAACCTACATTTTGTAGCTTTATAGTTACATTCTTGCAACTTCGTGACTCGAAAAGATACTATTTGGTCAGCTGATCCCTAATACGTTAAATAACTATTTTCTCAGTCATATCATATTGGATTAATGTGAAACTTGGACCAGACCTTCGGATGATCCGTCCTCATCTTTTTTCTCCTCTACCTGCTTGTATTATAATTAGTAATGCTACTACCACAATTTTCTAAGCCGTGTTGGATTGTTATAAAACTTGGTCCACATCTTTCGGTGAACCACTCCCATGTTCCTCTTCCTCTCCCTCTAACTCCTACTCCTTCTTCTACAACTTCTGCAGCTAGTAATGCTACTGCTACTATTCGTTTAGAACCCCTTTGAAATCAGAAATCATTTTCTTTTGAGAAACCCAATCATGCACATGGACAAATATGGACATAAGGATGGTGGACGCTTCGTTGAACTCATTTATCTTGTTTTTTTTGTTTTTTTTCAAGTAAAGTTCTAATGATATCATCAAAACTACCACGATGGAAAAATAATTCCGTATTGTAACGTTGTAATTTGACGAATTTCTATCGGCAATATTCATTTTCTAACGTTCGACTTACGTGGTTAATAGAGAAGGTGTGGATTAAGTGCATTGACAGGGAAGTAGGTCATATTGCAAAGTGAATATTTGTTGTGTAAAATAAATACTTTTTGAATTTCATTACAGACTTATATGCTCTCACAGCTGACGATGAGCAGTTCAGTTTCAGTTTCAGAGGACACAGCTTGTATGTTCGATCCTCATAGTATATTACAGGCGTACCCTGTTAGAACACTGTTCGTTGGAGTACAGTTCGCGTTATAACACGGTCGAACAGTAAGTCCTCGAAATATTAATTTAGTTCTGGGATAGCTAGGACTAGCTCCGAAATCACTAGATTTATCGCCACCCAGTTGTAGCGCAGCTGGCGTTCTAGGACCCTAACACTTGCGTTATAAGCGGACGCAATAGTATTAGTCAGTATTTATGCATGTGTTCGGGTGTGTGAATTCCTATTCAGTGATCACTATGGTACTCTGCCTTCAACTTTCGCGAACATCTGGATGTTTGCTGTTAACAATTTTAGTCAAATATCACTAGTTTGGGATAATATCTTAATAGAGCATTCAAAGGGGACGGTTGTCTACACAAGTTATTTGGAACTGAAGTCAAAGCCACTGCACAAAATTCAAAATGAAATAAATATTATTATTACTGAGTTAACAGGCGTATCTGCCGTATTCATCAATCTATAATGCAAATGAAAAAATGATTACTTTCCTAAATAAAAAAGCAAACTCGCTGAGAAATAAGCAAAAAGAATATGCCTTATGATATTTATGTACATATATTTCTTCCAATTTAAAGCCCCTTTATAACATACACTAATTTTGATCCGACCCTCTCCCTGATAATAATAACAATAGTCTGCTTCAGGACAAACGATCGATAAATTTTCATATTTCAACTCCTGAAATATTTTTTCTTAAATTAATATCGCTCGATATACCGAGTGAGTTCAATCCTCTGAGCCTATCACCTGACTTTATCTTTGGGTGGGTGCAGGTGTGTCTGTGTGTCGTTCTTCCCTTATCGATACATATGTCTCCCGTTATATTGCTTTACGGTTGAGCCACGATCAAATTTAGCTATTTCGACGCTATATATTTTGTGGTCTACTATTCACCCGCTTTACAACGCGAACCCCGCCATAACAGACTGCGTTATAATGGACAAGGCCTGTAATGCCAGTAATGACAAGAGTCCACTCTTGAACAAACCACGCACAAACAATCAATAAAATTTCATATTTTGACTCCAGGGAAAAAGCATCGACTTTTGATCGTTCATTGTTGGATTATTTCTTAATTTGGCATTTGTTTCTCTTGACCAGAACAAAGCACTTCATGTTTCAATCGATATCTTTTTAGTCTGCACTTTTCATTAAATGAAAACTCAATTGAATATCCTCTCTTTATAGTAATTTGAAAAAATCCAAAATGACGATTCTTATTAGACAACTGTGGTTCTTGGAGATGCTTCATTCTAAATATAAGCTCATTGGTTCATGCTACTTCGATCATCGTTAATTAGAAGTAATGGTAATCTTTGGTTTTGCGGATGTAAAATATGGTAGTTAAACACAACACAAAAAGGCTCCAAAAATCATACAAACGTTAAAAAAAAAAATTATACAACGCATTGCTCAGGTACTAAAACAATAATGAAATTAAAAATCATTAACTCGTTTTTTTATCAGACAACCAGAATGTCGAGAAAGGAAATTAATTTTTCCATCCTACCTTAAACGGATTTATGGTGCACAATATTCTGATCATGAAGTAGTTCTCCAAAAAGGAGAATCTTTGGCAGCTGATAGTTTTCTATTCTTGCCACATGGCCTACCCACCGCAGTTGGGACCTTCGAACTAAGGCCCCAACGCTCATCACTAAGGCTGTCGTATCACTTAAGTAATACGAGTTTGTGATCCAGTAAAGATATTTTACGTGTATCAAAATTTCACAGTGTCTCATCCAGTCGATGTAATATACAACGATTTTACAACGGCTCAATTGATGTGGATAAGTTAAAAACATTTCTATGGGAAGCTACGAATATTTGCCTAAGGCGGTAAGTGTTAAGATCAAACTAAGCACAAAAGCGAGTGAAAAATATCGAACAATTTTGAATATAATCTGAAAAATGTGGGAAGATGTCTTGAAGAAGATTTCAAGCAATAAAATCCTTTTCTTTGAAAGGTCTTCGGAGTAAATTGAACGTATGCAACCAATTAAGAATTTCTGGTCGTCTGAAGATTGAAGAGAGAAAAAAACTGAGGAAAAAAGCCAGAAAATATATAATGAAAGGAATACTAGGAATCTTTTATTAAAGTCTATTTCTATCATCAGATGAATATATAGTAATCCATTGTATTAGTTTTTACTAATATTTACCAATGTTTTTATTTTTCTACAGAGAGGTCAGAGCAGCCGAGCGCAAACAAGACTTCTAATCTCACCAAAAAACTTATTCTTCATTTCCGACCTGTGCTTTCAGCCCCCGACGGTACAGTGACGACCCGAATGAAGTTGTTATAAAAAACAAATACAAGATTAAGATGAAAGCAAATAGTAGACAAAACAAATAAAACTAGAAATAATATTATCTTATTACAATTTTTTTAAAAGTCTCTGCATGTGTCTGTGTGCATGCACTACGATATTTCGACAACAGGCCATTGTATGAAGTTGATTTTCGCTAAAAACTGAATGAAAATCAGTACATATACAGCTACAATGCAAGGAGATAATTTCAAAATTTTCCTGGATCCGCTTTGCATTTTACCAAATCTTCTCCAGTCAATGGCGCGCCCTCTCAGAAAATTCCATTGAAAATCATTGAGAATTTTGGAAATATTATATGGACATACGTTTACGATGCCGAGGAAGTGACTGTAAAATCTCCGGGATTTACGCCCAAATTTACTCAAGTCTGCCATAGCACATATCTCAGCATCCAACAAAACAGCGTAGAAATCGATTGAGAACTTTGGGGGAATATTGTGTGGGCAAAAAGCCAGATAGACAGAAACAAATGAATATATATACGTCTTCCAATTTCGTTGGAAGAGATCAAATTGAATACGGTTTATGGAGGAAAAGGTGGGTCGAAGGGGCAATTAGAAGGACTGAGGTGGCAGTGTATAAAAACCACAGGTAATTTTTGTTTTTATGAACATAAACTTATAACAGTATTTACCAGAATACATAGGCTCCAAAAGTCATACAACGGTTCTAAAAAATATAATTTTTCATTAAAACCTTTAATCACACAGCATATTCGTCAGAATGAACACAATATGGGAATTAAATGCCTGTCTTTTGTTCTTCGTCAAAAACATGAAATTGTCGATTTAGCACGCCGGATGAACTGTTTCCGTCGTACCATGACGAATTCATGGCACTCAATCTGATAAAGAACAAAATACAACATTTCATTTCATTGTTACCTTAATATCCGACGAAGATGTTGTTTAATCATACTTTTATATAGAAAATCATACTTTTGGAGCCTTTGTATGTAGACACCGCTCTACGTCAAACCAATGATTACCAAGTTCTAGCGAGTAGGAATGACTAGAGAGCAGTCTCAAATGAACCAATAAGGAGCAGCCGTCTCAGCCACACCTAACAAGAAATTTGAATAAGACAATCGATTTCCTGGAGCATTTTAAATAAAAGTTAATAACATTCAGATGGAAATGATCTATTTTGACTATGAACGGTGTGATCTTATAGGTTCACTATCCGTCATGATGAACTTTTTCACTTGAAAATTTCTTGATAAAAATACTTCCTACCAACCATTTCAAACTATGTACTCTTCCCCGTAAACGGATGCAAGAAAGAGACAACATCTCAGCAAATCTCGCAAAAAACGCAATTTTCGAACGGCCATTTTGAATCAGCTATTTTGAATGACTAGAAGTTGGTCTTTTTCTGTAAAATATGGTTGATAATGGGTATTTTATTTCCAGGTCATTATATCCTCTAGAAATTCATATGAAAGCCCCCCGCCATCTAGATACACAATAAGGTCATGGAGGCCATCAGTCGGCAAGGTGTAGATCCAGTATATGTTGAAGTGTTGAAACATATATACAATCACAGCAGCTCATTTATCAGGCTACATAAAGACTCAGACCCCTTCCAAGGAGTAAGGCAAGGTGATACCAGCTCAGCTAAACTCTTCACAGCCTGCCTCGAGATGATCTTCAGAAGGCTAGACTGGGAGAGTAAAGGAATCAAAATAGACGGCGAGTATATGAGCAACCTCAGATTTGCAGACGACATAGCCCTTTTCGCAGAGAACCTACACGACCTCCAACTAATGATAGATGAACTAAATGAAGAGAGTAAGAAAGTCGGCCTACACATGAACTTCAACAAGACGAAGATCATGTGCAACAACCACATTGGAGATAAAAACACTAAGATCGAAATCGAGGACACAGAACTCGAGAAAGTCGACCACTACATCTACCTAGGACAACGAATCTCAATGAGACCCTCAAAAGAAGAAGAAATCAAGCGAAGAATCACACTAGGATAGCAAGCCTTTGGCAGAGCTAGCTCAACCTTCAAAAATAAGAAGATCCCATTATTAAGGGTGTATAACCAATGCATCCTCCTAATAGTCACTTATGGAGCTGAAACATGGAACTTAACCAAGAGACAGAGCCGTAAATTGAGAACCATGCAACGTGCACATTAAAGAATAAAGCTGGGTCTCACATGGAGAGACCACAAGACAGCACAGTACATCCGGGAAAAGACAAGAATAGAGACATCATAGAATCCATAAAAAATCTCAAATGGCGGTGGGCTAGCCATGTTGCAAGAATGGCAGACAATCGATGGACATTACGACTCACAACATGGATTCCCCGATACCACATGCGCAACCGAGGCCGGCAAAATCTTAGATGGAGAGACGAGCTAGACAAGTTCAGGAAGTACTGGCTCCGTGACGCCCATGATAGAGAAGTGTGGCAAATCCTGGGGAAGGTCTATGTCCAACGACGGACGCTAAAAGATTGATGATGATGATGATGATGATGATGAATGTCCATGTATAGTGTTATCCTCGATTTAAAGACTTAAACTTTGAATAACGTTATTCTCGATCAGAAAATACCTTTTTTTTATCTGTATAGAAATATCTATTTTACCTCTCCCTCCTTCTGTCTATCTGTCTGTCTATCAGTCTCTCTCTCTCTATCTATCTATCTATCTATCTATCTATATATATATATATATATATATATATATATATATATATATATATAAGTGTCGTATAATCATACAAAATATTGATTCGTTATTAACAAAATGATAAAAATAAAATGTTTTTGCTGATCATGCGCAATGCACTAATTAACTACCTTTTCTTGATTCTAGCCACTTCTAGCCAATTCAGAGGGTTGCTCGAGTACTACGTTCTTGTAAGGGTTGCCAACTTTTCAACCTTTTCACTGAGATCACCAAATAGATCAAATTGGGAGAAAACTACATCAGGACGTACGACATGTACCAATGATTAGCGATCCAATTTTGCTGGAAGTTGTTATTGAGTCCATTCTTCATTGGATCTCCCACTATTGATGAGCTGATGCCAAACTGTGCTAAGTTAACAAATCATGTGGAAAAAAGAACAGATAAGGATGCATGTCGTATAGCAATGATCAGCAAGCTAAGCCGGCTGGTTGATGTTAGTGGGTTCGATCCTCATTGACTCTACCTCGACTGATGATTTGATACAAAAATATGCTTAATTCTAAAAAAATCATGTGGGGAAAAATAGATGAAGACGCACGTCATATAGCAATGATCAGCATACTAGGCTTGTTGGCTGTTAGTGGGTTTGATCTTCATTGAATGGCAATAAATGATATGGAAAAAACAGCTTAAAACGCACATCATATAGCAATGATCAGTAATCTTAAAAAGAATTCTCAAATGACAGTAGAATGGTCACATTGCTAAAAATCTAGACAACTGCAGGACATCACGTCTCACAACGTGAGCTTCCAAAGATCATATTCAAAATTGTGGCCGGCGAAAAATAAGCCTGCGTGACGATTTAGATAAGTTCAGAAAATATAGGTGCTGCGACGCCCACGGCCAAGAGCTTAGGTGAATCTTTGGAAATGTCTTTGTCCAACAGCGGACACTAAAGGGATGGTGTTGATAATAAACTTGTTTCCATCTGCGTTCGATTTTGATATTACGGGTTTCCTTAATAACATAAAGGGAAGTTAATAAGCGGGAAGAAAGAGAGAGAGGACAGAAAATAAAGTTAGGTTGTTTGATGAAGAGGGGATAGATACAAGGTTTTCTCATGTGCATCTATCTATGTTTGTATTACATTTAGATAAAAAATAATATGGACGGGCAAGGATGATTGGAAGGGGCAAGGAAGAGAAGTGGCATGATATAATCGATAAGCTCAGTTGTCAACACCCATGGAATTTTCCGAGGTTTGGCTAGTCCTCGACAAACCGACAAGGAGAAACCGTGCCTGACACACCCAACAGGTCGTTCAAAGAAGACAGACGATTCCCCGGAGCATCTTGAATAAATGATAATCCCTGACTCTAAATCGATTTGATAACTTTAGTTTGTAACAAAAATCTTTCATTTAAGATAGGTAACAAAAGTAGAAGTAATTGGAGGGTAAGGAGAAAAATGTCAAACTGGAGTTGACTTAATTTTTCTACGTCAGTGACAACAGCGACAATCTTTTCTGTTTGTCTGTCCTGTTGCGGTGAAGTAAACTGATATATGAAATAGGTCTGGTTATTCACTCGATAAAAACTCTCAAATGACCAACATTTTGGCAACGTACTGTATTGGGGATGATCAATTAAAAAATTGGAAAAAGAGTTGATCAATGAACGTGTTACTTCTTTCGCAATGATCACCAAAAAAAAGTGAGAATGCCGCTGGACCCGAACTAAAGGGCCAATTTAGCATTAAACATACTATGTTATTTGAACCCCCCGCATAAACCTTATTTCGGAAATGATTTTTCAACATGCCAAAAAGAACTTGATAAGATATTATAAGGAGTGAATGTTTGAATTATAAACCCTAAAAAGTGGTGCGACACACACACACACACACACACACATAGATATACATACATACATACATTCAGGGCCAGCAAAATCAACTTATGAATTAAAAAAAGCTTAGCGAACCCAAAGTAGGGGATCAATTTAACATAATCTTACATTGCAAATTGAACATCCCACTAAAATCATATCTAAGGGAGGAACTTTCAATAACAAATATAAAAGTTTTTTTTTATCTAAACATTATAAAGAGTGAATATTTAAATATCCAGTTCGTTAGTAACATTGGTGCAGCCTTTACAGTTCACCGCTCATAAAGTTATCATTAATGTTAATAAATGTTTTCATCTCATCAATTTTATGTGAGGTTTATTAAAAAGTCACTGAATTGGAAGAGTTTATTGTTTCAAATGGCGTGCAGCAGAATTGTTACCTTTACGTGGCAAAGTACATTGTTATGGACAGCGAAACAAACAGAGACAGTCATTCTGTTCAATATATAGAGTTTTATCAGAAGGTATACAGGTACACTATCGATTTTACGGCAACTGATGGTTCGGGCACAACTATAAGCGCGATTTCTCGCGCCTATATCACTGTAGTTCCTTAATTGACCATAGATGGCGTTGTAAGTTGAGCTATCTCTCAAATGTTTATATTACTCATGGTTTTCAATTTTGTGAAATTTAAAGTTCTTGATGAGCCATATGAAAAATATAAAATCAAGATCATTGGTGCTGATGCATACATAAATAACACTTTTCTTTTTAACGGATGTATACTAGTTTACTTATATTTATCCTAAGTAATGGCTTCCAAGCAAAGCCGGTATTAGTGGTGACTTGAAGAACGAACACAAGTCTCTATCGATGCAAGAAAATGTGGAAATACTGAGGAAATTCAACCCAATGTTTCCTTGCAGATGCTATCTGAGAATACGCAAATGGCTCATTCATTGTGTGTGATATTTGTATTCGTTTATGATATATAATTGTAGACGCTTCATTTATATCTCCAAACAGCATCATTCATATTGAGATATTTTATTTAAGCATTTAATTTAATTCATATTTCATCATCATCAATTTTTAGCGTCTCCAGAACTTTTTGAACTCGTCTAGTTCGTCTCACCACCTTACATTTTGCCGGCAACGGTTTACATCTGATCTTTGGGGATCCACGGTGCGAGCAGTTGTCTACCATCCTTGCAACATGACCAGTCCATTGCCATTTGAGTTTACTAATGATTTATACATCACAAATTTCTGTTTTTCCCTAATATATTGTGCAGGCTTATGATATCTCCATGTGACGTTGCATGGTTTTCAGTTTAAGAGTCAGTCTCTTAATTAGGTTCCATGTTTCAGCTCCACAGGTGACGCATCAGTTGAATACCCTTCTCTTTGGAACTATTGGGATTTTTTTGTTCTTGATCGTTGAACTTGCTCTACCGGAAATATGCCAAACTAGTGGGATTCTTCACTCGATTTTTCCTTTTAAGGATTTCATGGAAATTCGTTGACTTAGGTAGATGTAGTGGTCTACTTTCTCCAGCTCTACGTTTTCGATTTTGATCGTTGAGTTTTTGTCTTCAACATGTCTGTTGTACATGACATGAAAAATTTCCATCCGGTCCCAATGCTTCAGAGATATCTATTTAATTAGAGGGTCACAAGTGTTGTAATGAATATTTAGAAACCACCAACCAAAACTGTCACCGAAACCCTCAACATCGGTCTCATCAGTTTTCAAGTGAATCTGTCTTGCGCAACTGTCGCACCTATAGAACTGGAAAGTTAAACATTTTAGGATTTACTTGTTCTTGGCACTTTCTATTGAGTCACCGACCAGACTATTGAATTATTATTGTTACCTTGTGGGTCCGACAAATCAATACTTCGGCAAGATTATCGAACTTGTAGTGCCGGAAAATCGGTGGTAAAACTGTATTAAATGAGATGACAGAAATCGGTTTCTCTTGTAAGACCAAACAATAAAATATCGTGAATCCAGTCAGTATACACTAGATGATTCAACCCAGCAAAATTTTACATTTTCATTTTATATTAATACGTATATAATGACATGTCCGAACGTGACTAATCTAATATTTTAGATTTCCATAAATAAACCTTTCGATAGCCAAAAATGACATAAAGCAAAGAGATGTTTACTATTACTTTATATGGGAAAATGTTTCTGTATTCCTGAGCCCAAAAGGCGAAATATTTATCCACTCAACTTCAGATTTACTAATGACATATTCCTCTTTTCTTCATGATCTCAAAATGATTCAAGTTGAATTAGATGAAGCCAGCAAGAAAGTTGGCCTCCACGTTAACTTCAGTAAAATGAATGTCATGTACAACGAACTTGTCAGAACTGGAGAAAGTAGACTACAACATCTACCAAAGACAGCGAATCTTCATGATGGAGAACTCAAGCGGAGAGTCACACTGGGCAGGCAAGCTTTTTCTCTGACTCTCAATATTAATTTTATTGATTGTACTTGCATATAGTCTATCATATATGAAACTGTTATTTACATATAAATATGAATCGGTACTATGGAGCCTAGTGCTATTTTATTAGGTATATCTTTTAATAATTCAAATTACCTGATTTTAAGTTTTTTTATGTCTCAACTTAAGTGAAATCAGACATGAAGTCTTGAGAATTCCTATCACGTACTCTTCATTGTTATGTCTCAACAGATGGTTTCATATTTTTCCAAACCTTTAATTGTTTTATTTGCTAGGTTATCATCTTTCACATCTGTTGATCCATTAAAACTTTCAAGTTATAACGGGAATAAGATAGGACAATCATAAAACAGTGATATAATTAACCATATTGATTTGTATATATAACTTTTATATAGATAGATATTAACAAGAGATTTAGCCTATGTCTTCATCAGCGCACTCGAGGGGAATTTTATAAGACGTTGAGATGTTGTTACACACCCACAAGCTCACTCATGCTGTACAAACACGCATTTGTTCATTTGTTATAAACCTGTCATCACACCATAATGCAATCATAGACCACTAGGCAATAGAGTTAGCCTATTTTATTGATGAACATATCATCGACCAAGAAGTTTCTAAACACCGTTTCATCCAAAGAACTTTCGGTCTCATCTCCTTTTACCTCTGGGACCCCTTCGGCACTCCGGGTCTTGATGCTATGCACTGGCTGCATAACCCTTTGAGAGGCCCTGGTTTTGATGTAGGAAGTTATTCAAATTGTGTTCTACGGAACCCCAGGGTCCCACGCAACCTTTCAAGAGGTTCCATGAAACAAAGTATATATATATATATAGTCTGCAAAGCTTTACAGTTTTAAGCACTGAGCATTACATTCAATAGATTTCTTGTGTCACTTCAGATACCCATTTCCAAATATCTCTCGATGCAATCTATGAAATCGTCAAAAGTGTTTTTTCTCTGTTTCCCTTATACTTTGTTATTATATAACGTACAAATAGTCTCTTATATATATATATATATATATATATATATATATATATATATATATATATATATATATATATATATATATATATTCCTTTCTGTCTTTCAGATGTCTTTTATTCTTTTAACACGAACAGTATTTATTTTATAAAAGAAAAAATTTAAATTTTGTTTTCCTAATCAAAACGCATACATTATTAACAAGACATGGGTGCTTCTCATCCAATAGTCATTCATACGTTTATTTTCCTTCAGTAAGCTTCTTCCTTACTTTTCCAGTTGAGTGTGCATTTTCATTATAGGTTTATACTCATTTGGACAATTCTATAACAAGGCCAACATCCAATAGTTCCATACATATGAATCCCTATACGTGGTTTCACACAGCTTTTCTTGATATCTTTATAACTCATTTATTTAAATTGCTAATTTTTCGAAGAGCCTTTATTATTTCAAATGTTTTTTTAGCTACTCACTAGGTATGTATGGAAAGTATCCAGGCATTTATTAGTAACGAAAATATAGCCTACTTAAGGCAGTGATGCTTTAGTTCCCTTAAAAGTAACCACTTTGAAACTTCTACATTATCACATAACCCTTTCCATTTTTCATTACGTTCTACAAAGTCAGCTTTCGAAATCGCCACCAGCTAATCTCATCCCTAATCTGAAATCTCTTGGGGAAAAGCCAGAAATTGCATGGAACCAAATATGGACAGTACTTGTTTGTTTTGTAGATGGTTTTATCAAAGAGATAAACCTGTGAGAGACGCGAAGAATGACTTGTTCAGTCATCGCGAATGCAACGGTCACACAGTGCACAAGCACACTCAATGGTGCCTCGCTGTTGACTGAGTAAGCCCACAGAAGAGTGTCTGTTCACTTAGGCACAGCTAGGTCTTCTCTGATTGATTTCCAAGTTCTGACAGTGCTCACACTTTTTCTTTGAAAATTCAGACTCTTTTTAGTTATCACTAAAAAGTAATTGAATTTTTTTCGCTTATTCTACCTGATACGACGAATATCTATTCTAGAAATGGTATTACGATGTTTACGTTTTTATCTTTGTGCATTGGCTAAACAGTTTTAAATACCTTAATGTATTGTGTATGTATTAGATGGATACCACACTCCCATTAATCACTGCATTAAAATAATAACGCCAATTAATAGTGATAATTGGCTAAAATCGCCAATGGCAAACACCTAGTCTTTCATAAAAGTTGGGAGCAATTTAGTACTAGGGTAATAGAACAAGTGTCACATCACTGATGTTTAATTAATAGCTTGCAAGTATTTAACATGAGGTCCCTGAAATTGCAGGTCCGAGGCAAATTCTAGATAGTTAATCTATCGCTGCCAATCTCCGTTGTCTTCTTTCGATATAAAAACCTGTTAGGTATAGGTATCACATCTCAGCTATAGAATGCTGATTAAGTATGAATTTATGTAGATATATATCTGTGTATTTATCTATCTATATGCAAACAAATATATCAATAAATAGATATCTACCTTGATTTATACTTAAAAACTAATCCACACAAAAGATACGATTTCTATACCTGACGGGGTTTATTGATGAAAGAAGACACAAAGTCAGGCTGTTTCTTGGCCTCCCGACGGCAACCAGTTTGACAGGAAGTCGAGTTCAGAACGGAATCTTGGCTGGCCAAAAAATGGCTCCGGGGCCCACAACTAGTGTCTGCAGACATCAGAGAAAGCTTTACTTGATCACTGGACAAGCCCTGAGCAAGTTTGATGCGGCTTGACATTGCTTACGCAGAGCCATATCATGCCCCAGTGAACCCTCATTGGCAATCATATTGCAGATGCGTCCAGTTTGTCAGAACCAACAGGTCGTGACGTACCAACTAAAAACAGTGTCAGCTGAAGATTCCCATCAATGTTTCCATGAGTGTGAACACGGTCTCCGTCAGTGTGTGGCTGCCCAAGGGAACTATTTTGAAGAGGATAACTTTGCATTTGCAATTAAGATGATAATGAATATTTTTACACATTACTTATCAAAAAGACCACGTACGTTCACTAATGCCTCTAAGAAAAGTATGAATCTCTCACCTTGAAAATTCTATTTGAAATGACCTTACGTTATTACAGGATGAATGTACCATTTAGCCTTGACAGCGTAAATAGAATAAACGATCGGAGAAAAATCGGGCTGCAGGTGGAATCGAACATGCAACCGATAGATAGCTGCTTTAATGTGGTGTTGCGCTTACCAATAAAGACCCAAATAACTTTATGCTTCATCTCCAAATTTTCATCCACTGTCTATATCTGCTCTATTTGTTTCTCAAGCATTATATTACCAGGGAATGGATATATAATCAAAAAAATATTATAAATGCCTTATATTCCTTTGAAACTCTATTAGAAATTATATGTGCGTGTATGTGTGAGCATGTGTGATTGGCATTTTGGTAAATCTATTTTTATACACTTCAAAAAGTAGTAGGTAATTTTAGAGATTAATCTATTTGTAAGCTGGACTTACTATGTTTTTTCAGCAAATCAAATGTTTCCCGATTATTTTGAAGCACGACTCAACATTACCATTCTTGATCATATCGACTAAAGCAATTCCCTTTCCAAAGGTGCATGTTTGGATGGAGCCGGACTTTATTGGCGAGTAGATTAATTTTCCGTACAAGCCATAATTCCAGTTATTCCTCTTCAGTGTTACCAATTTAGATATGTAAGATCTAAATTTAGATCATTCTAAAGAGTAGAAGTTACGGGGGATAAGTTATTAAAAATATGGAGAATAATCTTTTAATATCTATTTTTTCGTTTATTCTAATTAGATTTCTCAAGAAACGCTGATCAAGAAGAACTCAACATTGCACTGCCTTGTGTGCGAATGCCAAGTCGCACAACAGACCTCTGTCGAGTTATCTTAGACATAGACAGAGATTTCTCCAATTGTAATCAGATTTTCGGAGTTTGAATTTATTTTAGATATGGTGACCTCAACATCTGAACCAAATATCTATAAAATTTGTATTGAAAGATAAGCAGAGCATTAAACATTGTATGAATATTGGCTTCTATCATTTCCATCCTGATTTTTTAGTTGTTTTTCTATGAAGTCAAATTATTAACAAAAGTTACATTACTTCATCTAATAATAAAAATCTACTGATATAATGAAGTATGCTTTCTTCGTTCGTAATACTAGATTCATCCATTGGGGTTGGCAGTAAAATTTCCTTCGCACTGTTTAAAACTATATGCTCTTTCCGGTAAACGAATTCATTTTTTTTTTTAAATAAAAAAAAAATATCTCAAATTTTCCACTAAGAATAACGAGAAGATTAGGATAGACTGGAACACGCGCTGTTTAGGAATTATCAGCTAGTAAAATAAAATCTAAAAAGAGGCTGCGGATTCCATTATCTTTGGAGCTCCCACTATTCATGGTCTGCTACAAAATTTCTATGTTAATAAATAGTATGAATAAATGCATCTGGACGCACGCCATATAGCAATGACCAGTAAGCTAATCTTGCTGGGCGTTGTTGATAGGTTCGATCCTAAGTATTGATGGTCTGATATCAACTCATGATAATTTTATCTACTTGTATGATTAGCAGTGAGACCTTTCTATTTTTCTGTCTGTGACACTCGACTTTCTTCAAGAGTAAAAAAAATCAAATTGTCTTCGATATTAATTAATTAATAATAAAGTGGACATGTTTTATATTATTGTATTTTGATGATTTCTAATCGGTTGTAGTTACCGAGAAAAAAACTTTTATGAATGTAATTGGATCAAAATTAATTTCAATAAAACTCTAATAGTCTTTTTTAGCATTTTTGACTCTTCTGTCCTGAAATCTCTCCGTGAAACGAGTTTTTCTTTCACTTTATAGTATTAATTTCTTCCTGGGCTGTGCATATCCGGGAGCGTTTTGCAACCACCGCACAAATGATATTGATGTGTGCACAAAAGATTTCAAATCCTGTAAATAGCTTACTGAGCATTTTTTTATTGAAACAAGAACAGGCTTGGCTGCTACATGATCAAACACCACTCCTTCTATTTCGACTGCAACTTTTGTATTGTATACAAATAAACAAATTTAAACAAATATTTTTTAGTATAATTGTATCCATCTAAATGAATGCATATTTCTAACATAAATTTTAGTAGATGTTAAAGACATCTGTTCGCTTAGACGGTAAGCGAATATTCAACCGATCACATGATTGTGATTTCAGATCAGTGGAATATTAATTTCATATATAGCTTTGGTTGAACACGGCGAGACGAACAGTCTCCTAAAATTTGACGAGGGTTGTTCTCGTTATTTTTGTTTCGATATAAAAACTAAGTAAACTCATACCAACGTCTTGGATTGAAGTTTGATAGAAATTCAATCAGCTAATATTGTTGTTTTAACTCCTGCGGTAAGTCCTTATGCTAATTCAGTGTTTCTTGAACAAGTGAATGTCCTTTCCGAGGGTGAATGAGATTATTTGGTGGGTGAATGAAACAAGAAGGGTGATTGAAGAACTAATGAAACATTAGAACGGAATTAATTAGTTTGCTAGGGTATTTATCTTTAAGTATAATTAAACATGAACGAAACCCTAATGGTGTGTCAACGCACCATTAAAAGGAAAACTGCCGAGAGGGTTGGATCACTGAAATGGAAACTGCTGGTAAGGGGGACATCTTAAAGGGAAATCGCAAATTAGTTAGGGTCACTGAAAGAGAAACTGCGGATGGAGGGACATCTCAAAGTGAGACTGCAGATGTGAGGAGACACCAAAAAAGGAACCACAAATTAGGGACACAGAGAGAAACCGCGGGTAAAGGGAATCTCTAGAAAGGAAACTATAAAATACATTTATACATGAAAGAAAAACAACTTTAATCTATAATTTCTAGCTCGTGAACACTGATGACGTACTTTGATATCTATCATGATAATTGATCAAAACGGAATAAATGATTCTCTGATGACGTCAGTTAACTGGTAACCAATAAATTTTCCAATAGAGATGTGTTCGTAGACATCTCTGTAAGTGTCTAAAAAGTATTTTTGTGGTAAACATAAACATTAATATTTCAAAGAAAATCTGATTTTAAACTCTAAGACTGCTGTTTGTTAACCTGATGTGAACAAAAAAAAATTACAATAATTTGTCTGCATATTTATTTCAAAAAAAAATTTTTTTTGACACTTCTAGTTTTCTCAAAATATTTTCAGAGTATTCATAAATACATGATTGAAGTAGCACGTAAGGAATGACTTGATTCGTTTTACGCATGATGAGAAATTCATTGTCAAATTCCAACTTCATTTTCCTCACCAGATAACTATCTCAATTTTGGGCTTCCGGTTAAGACTAAAAAGTGAAAATGATGAATAGACAGAGAAAGGAGAAGGGGGAGACAGATTCCATTCCTACGTGATTTATCAACTAAAGGAAGGCGGGGAGAAAAAAGAGAAAGGGGGAGAGAAATAGAGGGGGAAAGAGAAAATGGAACGCTTCAGTCAATATCTATATAGCCTCAAATTATATCTAGAATTATCTAGATTTTCATGCCATTTATCTAGAAAAATATCTAGATTCTATTTTATCAAATCCCTCTCCATCAACAAATTTAGAGATGTTTTTCAGTTGAAAAAAAATGTTTTTACAGAAGTCGAAATATTTTTTAAAAACTTCTGTCAGAGTGAAATTTGACAATGAAGCAACCAGTCTTGTTTTGTATACAATTATACACATGAATGGATAATATTTTTAAAATGACCAAAAGAGAAAGGAAATTTAGTTGCGGTTAATTAAGACTTTATTGCGAATGCAGGGGCTAGAATCAGCTAGGGCGGAGCTGGCAGCATATGTTTCATAGGAGGCTCTAATCTTTAAATAAATACACATGAATATTAAAACATAATTTCTTTCCTTCCGCAGAAGAATATTCTTTTCAATTTGCAACACAATTAAATAATAGGAGAAGTATATCTGACATTTCAGGATAACATAACTACGTTTTTATTTTGATCTTTTTGCAGCGTTTATGAATGAATTTCAAATACTATCTATGCATCGTATGTATTCCATAGATACTACACATGATCAATGCATTAAAATAATCCCCATAGAAGGTGATTATATTTCAATATAGGTAAACTTAGAAACTCAGTCGTTCTTTGAGGATGAACGCAGTATAGAGCAGTGGTGTTCAAACTGTCTTTTGCAGAACCTCAGGGTACCGTGCAACCTTTCCAGGGGCTCCGTAAAACAAAGTGCCATTTTCGCAATATAATCAATATTTATCATCAATTGATTGTTTGTAATGTTTTCAATGTTAACTAAATAACAAATGATTATTTTTAAATGTTATGGTAAAATTGAAAAATGGAAGTGCTTTTTTCCCTCAGTAAGCTTCGTTCTTACTTTTCCATTCAAGTGAAAATTTTCTATTCGAGTTAATACATATTAAGATAATTCTGTAAACAAAGCCAAAAGCCTAAGTAGTTACAAGCAGCAAAGTATGTTTTTTTTTGTCCCCGAGAAAATTGAATTATTGATAAGGGTTCCTCACGAAATTAAAGTTTGTGGACCACTTCTATAGAGAGGCGCAAGAAAACTAAATATCAATTGATAGCTTACAAGCATTTAGCACAAAGCCTTTGAAATTGAGGGGCTTGTAGTGTTTACGAGTCTGACACCTGGCGAATGACATTGGAACAGATCTGGTGAGTAACTAAACAGATATCATCGAGAGACCAATGTCTCTTGGCTGCACACCATGTTGGGGGTTATCAATTTAAAAATTGGGTGGGGAGGGGGCCTGTATGACGTTATTCACTTTTTGAATTTTTAAAAAACTAAAACAGATGTGAATGCTGCTTGACAAAAAGTCGGGGATCAATTTTGTATAAATTTAGATTGCAAATTGACACCTAGAAAGAAAAAGCAAAAAAGTTTTGGTTTTTCTCTAGACATAATAAGGGGCAATTTTTTAAATATTCAGACCCTCTGCTCCATTGGTGCGGCTCTTATGATAGATACATATAGGCAGCCAGAGAGCCAGTCAGCCAGACCAACTTGAAAACTGACGAAAAACTATTTCGACTGTTTTTGTGACAGTTTTGGTTGAGGGTTTCTAATAGTTCAAGAAACACTGTAATAAGCAGCAATGGTTCCGAAACTTATTTTGTCGCTGAGCCCTTATACGATTTTCCTAAACCCATGAAATTTATAGATATAATTTACGGACAACCCTCACCACCCAAATTTTAATATGGAAACAAAATTGTTTTTGAGAGAAAATTTATTCAGGCGAAAAAAAAAGACATAATAAATGTAGCATTAAAATAAAATTTAAAAAAAACACGTTACCAAACTTATATTTTTCGAAATGGTGAATACAGTTTTTTATAAAATTATGATAAAAAAAGTGTCTTTTAATTATCTATTTATCAAATTTCATTTAAAGTCACCTCGTCCGACAGAAACCCATAATTTTTTCGCCGAACCCAGTTTCGGAAAGACTAATCTACAAAAAAATGTGAGAGTCAAAATCTGTACTTACCTTTAAAGTTGTGGCGGGAAAATACGGTTGGATTGATGCAAAGGAGTTGGTTTCGCTATGCGACGCTGGTTGCGTGAAGGTGAGTGTTCGTCTGCAGTTGGTCTACTCTACAGGTAGGCAATACAGTCGTAGCTACTTGTGTGTTTGCGTGTTCGGCAATCGCCGGAGAGGAAGTCTTTAACAGCGGCAGCGGAACCCAAAACACACGGCTTTTTTTGTTGTTTTGTTTTGTTTTGTTTTTTTAGCTTTCTTCAAATTTCTTTCTTCGTGATCGACTAATGAAGAGGGAAAAAGCCGTGATACGAAAAACAGTTGCTGCTGCTGTAAGAGAATCGGTGGATTTGTAAAACTCGTTTTCAGTAGTAATGCAGTGTTTAGATGTTTTCTTTTAATTGGTGCTGTTTTTGTTGTTTTTGTTTTTTTTGTTTTGTATTTTTTTATTGGATGTCTCTGTGTTTGTGTGGAAACAGTCTTGACTGTCTTGGATATTTCTTTTCGCTATGTTGTTTGTTTGTCGTGGTGTTTATAGTAGCTGGACTGATGAGGCTCTGTCCCACAACACAGTTTATAATGAATGATTGCTGTTTATATCGCAATTTATATACAAAACTGGGGAGAATTTGTGCCTATGTGTAGGCCAGGGCGGTTGTGTATGTAGGAGTCGGTTGCCGACATAATCATGTGTCTTAGGGGCGGGCTATGTAAAGGGCGTATAGGAAGTGGGAGGTTCTCAAAGTGTGCGCGTGTGTGTGTGTGTGTGTATGTATTTGTGTGTGTGTGAATTAATCTGTCAGCATGAGTGTGTATGTGAATGAGATGTCTGTGAGTGAGTGTGTGGTTGTGCATTCGAGTGTGTGTAAGTGTGTGTGAGTGAATGAGTGTGTGTGTGTGTATGCATTAGTCTGTGTGAGTGTGTGTGTGAATGAGAGTGTCTGTGAGTGAGTGTGTGTATGAGCGTGGACGCGCATTTGAATGTGTGTGTAAGTATGTGTGTGTGAGAGTGAGTGAGTAAATAAGTCTGTGAGTGAGTGCGTGCGGGAGTGCAGGTGTGCGTTTGAGTATGTGAAAGTGTGTGTGTGAGAGTGAGTGAGTGAGTGAGTGTGTGAGTCAGTGTGTGTGTGCATTAGTCTGTGTGAGTATGCATGTGAATGAGAGTGACAATGAGTGTGTGTATGTGTGAGTGTGGGTGTGCGTTTGAGTGTGTGTGTGTGTAAGTGCGTTTGAGAGAGTGATAATATGTGTATGCGTGCATGAGAGTGGGTTTGTGTTTGAGTGGGTGCGTATGTGTGTGAGTGAGTGAGTGTGTGTTTGAGTGAGCGTGTGTGTGTGCGTCTATGCATGTGTGTGTATGTGTGAGTCAGTGTGTGGGAGTGTATGCATAAGTTTGCGTAACAGTGAGTGAGTGAATGTGTAAGTTTGAGTGAGTATGTGTGAGTGAATGTAGGGTTGTGTGTGCGTGCATGTGTGTGAGTATGTTTGTATGAGTATATGTGTGCGATTGAGTAAGTGTATGCATGAGTAAGTGTATGCGTGAGTGCATTTGCGTCCATGCATGTGCGTGTGTATGTGTGTGTGTGTGCATGTATGTGCGTGAGCTCGTCTGTGTATGCGTGTGTGTGCGTGTGTGTATGCATGTGTGACCTTGTATGCATGTACCTGTGTGTGCATGTACGCGTGCTTGAGCTTGTATTCGTGTGCGTATGTGTTTATGTCCTTTTGTGTATCCATCTTTGGGGAATGCTTGCCTTGTTTACGCGAGAGGCGTAGAGACCGAGGGAGCCATGATAGATAGATAGATAAATAGATAGATAGATAGACAAATAAGTAGATAGATAGATGGATAGATATGTAAATAGCAATGAAGAAAGTGGGAAGCCAGAGAGTAAGGATAGAATTTTAGCGTAGGTGATTCTACACATGGAATTGTCCGCCTTTAAAATACTTGAACAACAACTTAGGCATGAAACTATAGAACAAAGAGAGATACCTGAGGAAGGCTTGGGTTACATTACTGAACCTCGGTGGAAAACAAAATGAGCAACACAAACAAAACAAAAAAAACAAAAAAATAACAACATACAATCAAGTTGAGGAAATCAGTCTGAATGCAACACACAAAAATAGAGATGGAGACCTTTTCCATATGTTTCGGTAATATTGGAAATTCTATAACTACTGAAATATAATCGCACTGGTCAACAAAATAGATCAATATTCAATACAGATTACAAATTTCGAGTTCGTTTGTCTCTAGTAAATCTAATTTCTTTTGCTACGGACACGTTCTGTTTTCAGGTCTACTGTATATAAGGTAAAATGGGCAAAGGTTAAATGAAAACAAGATATTTATCCCAAAAAACGTTTTGATGCAGAAAATCAAAATTTGTTTGAGATATACGAAGAAGATACTATGCAGAGAGACAAGCCAAAGACGTTGAACTTTGGACCCCCTATGGTTCTCTATAGGGGTTATATGCTAAAATACAGCTTTCATCTCATCATGAAAACTAGACCTGATACAAAAAAACGAATTATATTTACTTGTGGTGTAAGAAAACGGATTATATTTTACGAAACTACATTAGATACATCCCGATCCAGCCAATCATAGAAGTGTAATTTGTATATTCGGGCTTACAGATCATTCAGCGAACTGTTCGTCAGAGTATAGTTATTGGTTCGTACAGATATTGAATGATTTTCAAATACCGACCTATGGTAATTTTAATACAAAAAAGACGTTAAAAAGTGACTTTTTCAACATCAGAATTGACTAAGGTAGCAAAGATAATCCCGGAAATGGATATCTCATAACAGGATATATTTATAATTAGTTGTATGACAAAATACTCTGGGGCTACGAGGAATGGAGACGTGAGATTGACGCTCTTCGGTGATGGCCATATTGGATTGCACGTACAGGCCACAACAGGTCGGCACCAACTTTCTTGCGGTGGTTTTTGAAAATGTTATGGTCGTACCTAACATCATGGCGAATTGCAAAGACTTTTCACCTAGTGCACAATTGTCATTAAGTATGATATATTACCACTTTGCTAAGAGGCGTTCTACGCCATACAAAATTAAAAAGGTTTGTTCAAAGTCGAATCAATATCATTTTATCAAAATAGTTTGTATTTAACAGACAATATTGTTGAGAAGTCATAGGAGATGCTTGATGACTGCTTAGATTAGGAATTTCAATAAGATATAGTTTGATTTGTTACCCTTCTGATGTTATCAGAGTTTAGATCGTCGGTACCGCAACGGTTGAAAATATAGGAGTGTCGATCAAGTAGAATCGAGAAACCCTGGCCATAAAAGATATATTATGTGAAAAAAAACCTGCTCGAGTCTAAACCAACAGCTGTCCAAGAAATTCCTCGGTGATAACAATCAGATATCTGATAGGAACATGCAAAGAGTATAGAAAAAATAATGACTGCATTAGGAGGATGATCCACTGGGAACTGTGCAACTAAAGTTCGACTATACAAACCAATGGTACATGCACATATCAGGATCTGTTTCGGAGAATGAAAAAAAATCATCTGGGACTCTGCAATTCGAACGTATCACCCAAACAAAGCTAGAAGACCAGATCTAGTAACAGTAGATAAGTGAGAAAGGCGTGTCGGATTGTAAGTTTTGCTTCTCTGGTAGACCATCGACTGAAGCTGAAGGAGGGTGAAAAGCTGGACTTTCCCCGGTAGCTGAAGTAGCTGTGGACTATGAAGGTAACTAGTGCCAATAGTGGTCGGAGCCCTTGGACCGATCCCCAAGAACCTAAAAAAAGATTGGATGTAATAGGAATCTGCGAAAGAACCAACACTATTTAGATGACAGCACTACTGAAATCAGCCCGAATACTAAGAAGAGTCCTTGAGTATTAAAGAGAATTGCTGTCACTTGATATCGTGTGTACACTGAGGGGGAGTGTACTTCACTACAACATTCTTTTGCTCTAATTTGTTGGTAATAACTTCGCAATTGTAAATAATAATGATAATAATAATAATTTTCCCGTTTCCTTTGTTAGGCCATTGCTAAGAGCTGGGGTTATAGATCTCATATTTCAAGCACTTTCCTCAGTATTAATGCAGCCCCTAGCAGTGTTGTGGTCTGCACGGTTACAATCCTTCTTTTCACCCCTAGATCTTCCAATCTCACCTCCAGTGTCTTTGGTACGGATCCAAGGGCGCCTGTAATTACTGGTACTACCCTGACTTTCACGTTCCACACCTTCTTCAATTCTCTTGCCAGGTCTTGGTATTTCTTTCCTATTTACTCTGATCTGTATGCACGTCTATTATCTGGGAGATTCTCCTCTTCTTGTCCACGATTACTCGGTCCAGTCTTCTCACTTGGATGGGGTGGTCAGTTTGGATGTCAAAATCCCAAATTAATTGTGGTTCCCATTCTCCGGGGCTGTCTCCAGTTTGTGCTGGTACCACTTTTCCGCATGGTTAAATCTTATTCGTTTACTCAGTTCCCAGTGTATCACTGTTGCTACTCTATCGTTTCTGTGTTTATACTCCTTCTGGGCTCGTTGACTACATTCATTAGTTATGTGAAAAAAAAACATACCGCAAATGGTGGTTGGGGTTCCAACTACAGCGCTGCTGTGATAGGTGAGAGAGATGAGAGGAGGGCTGAAGATCTGAGGAGACTTACCGTCACTCAGCCTTAAGCGATCACCACCACGCAAACGGTTTGAAACTGTAAACAACAGCACTCCTGTGGACTGTAAGAGTGTGAACAGGAATGTTGAAGATCGAAGGAGACTTGCTATCACTCAGTTTATAACTGTGACCACCAGGCAACTGATGTGAAAATCAATAATAATAATAATAATAATAATAATAATAATAATAATAATAATAATAATAATAATGATAGGAAGAAGAAGTCTGGTTAATCATTCAATACAATCTGTCACATGACCAACGTCTTCTGGCAAGCATGTTGTGTTGGGAGTGATCAATTGAAACATTGGTAGTTTTTCTCCCGCTTTTTGATGGGCAGGAATCACTAAAAAGTCTGAATTTTAAAAAAAGAACAAGCGGTAACAAATCAGGGACCAATTTAGCATAAACTCAAATAGAAAATGATCCCCACTAAAATGCTATTTAGAGTGATAAAATAAACAATTTTCAGTGATGATGTGGAACTATTGTTGAAATTTCAGCCCTCTAGCTCAATCAGTGTAGCCAGTGAACGTTGTCAACTATACCAGTATCAACTTCAACCGGAAACAGTCCAGGAGAATAGAAGTCAAAAATTACTCAGGGACTTTGACATCCAAACTGACCACTCCATCCAAGTAAGAAGACCAGATCTTGTATTTGTGGGCATGAAAAAGAGAACCTGCCAAATGATAGACATGGACGTGATAGCGGATTACTGAGTTATTACAAAAGAGATTGAAAAGCTCGAGAAATATTTGGACCTGCCAAGGGAAGTGGAGGTTTGGAGGGTAATACCAGTATAAGTAGATGCACTTGGAAACATACCAAAGACACTAAAAAATGGGTCAGAGGAACTGAAGATATGAGAAAAGATTGAGACTATACAGATCACAGAAGTACTGGGGACTGCATGAATACTGGGGAGAGTACTGGAAATGTGATATCTACGACCCAAGCTATTAGCAATGACTTAAGAGCCATGAAAAAGGCATGGTAGAGACGTTACGTACCACAGCGCTGCTGTGATATGTGAGGGAGATATGAGAGAAGGGCTGGAGACCTGAGGAGAATTACTGTCACACAGTCTTTGGCGATAACTACCAGACTTAAATGAAGAAAGCAAAAAAGTCAGCCTACACATGAACTTCAGTAAAACGAAAATTATGTGCAGTAATCATGTTGAGAATAAAAAACATAACTGTCAAGATAGAAGATGCAAAACTCGGCAAAGTAGACCACTATATCTGCCTAAGACAACGAATCTCCATGAGACCCCCAAAAGAGGAAAAATCAAGCGAAGAATCACTTTGGGATGGCAAACCTTCGGCAAAGCAAGCTCAACTTTCAAGAATCAGGTGATCCCAATAATTCTAAAGAGAAGAGTATACAACCAAGGCATTCTCCCGATAGTCACTTATGGTGCTGAAACATGGAACCTAACCAAGAGACAGACCAGCAAACTGAGAAGTATGCAACGTGCAAATGAGAGAATCATGCTCAACTTCACATGGAGAGATCACAAGATAGCACAGTATGTAAGGAAGAAATCGGGTGTCCGTGACATCATAGAAACTATTAAAAAAAACTCAAATGGCAATGGGCAGGCCATGTTGTAAGAATGAAAGACAACTGATGGACATCACGTCTCACAACATGGATCAACAGAGATCACATAAGAAACCGAGGCCGATGAAATACGAGATGGAGAGATGAACTAGACAGGTTCAGGGAGTACTGGCTCCGCAACGCCGATGATAGAGAATAGTGGCGAATCCTGGGGAAGGTCTGTGTCCAACAACGGACGTCAAAAGATTGATGATGATGATGATGATGATGATGATGATGCCCAGACAATTGATGTGAAGCAGTAAACCACAGCACTGCTGTGGTATGTGACAGTGTGAGAAGAAGGGCACCAGTGGTGACCACCAAGCAAATGAAAAATGCATGTAATAATAATAAAAATGATAATGATAATGATAATGATAATAATAATTAGCTGGAATTATGGAAAATCCACGTGTGTTGATGTATGAGTCATTGTAAGATCTCAATTTAAGAAAAAACTAGGACACAGTCATCGTAAACCAGACGACTATTTCCATATAATGGGAATTGCTGTTTCTGCTTTCCAGAGAGAAAATCGAAAGAAAGTATTTCGAAAAAACACATTTGGTTAGACGCTCAATAGAGACTGTCACGTGACCACTTTCATTTTGTTGGGGGTGATCGTTTAAAAAATGGAATGTCTGGCACAAACTAGGATACCAATTTAGTATGCACTTGCAAAGTAAATTAGCTTCCTCAATCTATTTAAAGGCTGTTTTAAAAACGTCTTTTGTAGACATAATAAAGAGAAAATCCTTTAATGCTTAGTCTTCTAGCTTTATTGGTCCGGCTCGTATTCGTGATATATACATAGCCAGCTAGAGAGACCATCCTGGAAACTGAAAGAAGAACTTATGGTGAAATCTTTGGTTGACTGTCCCGAGAACCTGGAAAATATGTTGACCTTACCAAAGAACTGAAAGAATGTAGAACATGAAAGTGACAATTGTACCCATCAATATTAATGCAATTTAAACAATCTCGACTTACCTTGCAAAACGATTGAATAAAACTGGAAATATGTTGGATAATCGAAAACCTCCAGAACTGAGGTGATTTTTTGCCACTTAACAAGATGATGTAGATTTAAAACGTAAGTGATAAACAATATAAGGTACCTAAATGGGAAAACTGAAATGCCTTCAATATATATATGTATGTGTACAAATCAGGAATACAACAGAGTATGATACGATATTCAATATGAGATGAGTTTATTTCATGAAGTGCTCAATACATCCAACATTAAGCATTAAGTCGAGTCAGGGTAGAACTTAAAATGTGATGAGATAAAGGATTTGCAACACAAAAGCGTTTTTTTCTGTCCTGTTTTAGCTTCTTCAGGCAGATGATTTGATTTCTTTTAGATCCTGTTTTAGGACTTGGGGGGTATTTTTCTTGAGTGGAGAATCTCCCTCATATTCTATTTATACATCTTTTCTTTTTCTTCTTTTTTCTCCTTGTTGAACTTTGCTTGTTTTTTGATTTACATAGTGGAGATACTTTACTGTCTTGTATTCATAAATTAGCAAGAGGTACTTTAAACGCTTTCTTTATCAGTATGTTGTTAGAACATCAGCTCTTTGTGATGTGTTCCCTTTAAAAGTATTTTGTTCTCACTTTTATCTCTTTCTCGATGTTGGAGTCACTTTTACATGATCTAAGTTATTAGTTAGATTCTTTCATTTATTCTAAGTTTGGTATGTTCCTATATATCTAAAAAAAACTATAGTGTGTTTTCTTCTATCTGAAGGAATGCATAGTACTCCATATTTTAGAAAAGTATAATAGAATGTAAATAACAATAATTAAACAAAATAGAGTTTCTAATTAAAAATTTGATCGTATGCGTCGCTCACAACATCTTGGCCAATTGTTTCAACGCGTTTGTGGGCAGATTTTCAGTATTTTTTAAAGCTTATTTCAATTTTTATTTTAAAGAATAAAAATAAGCCTGAAATACAACAGAAATAGGAATAAAAACAGATAAATAAATTGAATTTTTTTAAAATCCTGTGCACTATGAAAAATAATGAAAATCTATACACAAAATCACCCTAAAACAATAGACCAAGTTGTAGTGAGCAACTAACGTAATGAAATTACATGTACACAGTTTTTTAATGTCTAGCGTTTGTAGTTGAAAAACATTCTAGACGATATATATAAATATATACATGGTGAGTTAGATGTTGGTTTTACATATATAGTGCTCTTTAATAAAAGTAGGACTGGTATAATAGTTATACCAACGATTACCACAGCAAATTTACTTTATTGGTTTGTATTGTGATAGAATAATTATTTAGAATTTTCCATGTTTTTCTGGTTTCACTTTTGTTTGTTAACTTAGTGTTATTTCTCTTACATTGATTACATTTCGTCTTTCCATTTCAAACTTATTTTATTGTCGTTAATCTTGGATTTATTAATTTCACTTGTTTAACCCGAGTTATTCTGATTCTGTGTTGGTCTAATTGTGTAGAATATTGTCATACATTTTGGACTTAAAATTCTATATATAATTTTTCATGTTACTTCTATATAAGTTTAGAATATATATATATATATATATATATATATATATATATATATATATATATATATATATATATATATATGTGTGTGTGTATATATATATATATGTATGTATGTATGTATGTAGATTCTAGAAAGCTTTGTAGCTTTAAACACTGAAAAAACTTTTCTCTTAACATTTTTCAAAAAATTCGTGTCATTTCAGTCAACTATTCCCAAATGTCTGTTAATGTAATTTAAGTGATTTTATCTTGCGTATTTTTATATTTGAGACAAAATACTCGGCGAGAGTTATGTCGTGTGGAACAGATGTTTACCCTGTAACCGTTTCGGGGACTTGAAAACAAAACAGTCATATAAACACGCACTGTTGATCAAACACCATCTCCCCCTTCAGCAATGATTTTGATATATAGCTCATGTCACACTGCATGTACTTTGTTATCATTATTACATATATATATACATATATATATACATATATATATATATATATATATATATAGAGAGAGAGAGAGAGAGAGGGGGGGGGAGAGAGAAAGAGAGAGAAACAAAGAAAAAGAAGGAGACAGTTGATATAACGAGAAATGTTCCGCCTTCTGGCTTTATGAAAGTGTAAATATCAAATGAAACACTACAAAAAAGTTCGTTTATTTCAAGTAACAACGTATCACGATATCATAAACCTACCATTTTCCCTTATAGTTAACTAAATACATAATATTGAATATACCGTGTCCATAGACTGATCATATATATATATATATATATATACATATACATATACATATATATATATATATATATATATATATATATATATATATATATATATATATATATATATATCGTTGAAAAGAAACAAATAGATCGAGAGTAAACGAGATAAAAATTTGGAGTGAAACAGCTATTTGAGCCTTTGCATTACCAGTAGTTGACCCAATGATAAGAGCAACGCTACGTTAAAGCTGTTGCCCTAACGGTGTCAGATTCGATTTCTGGAGCTATCCAATTTTCTTTAATTATTCTTTTTACATCGCCTGTTTTTGAGCGATACATTGACCGTGTAACGACAGAAGATCATTTTGAATAAGAGGGGTTTTTTATATAATATTAGGCAATTTATAATCATTTTGTCAGGTCATATATATCAATTTCTCAGGATATATATATATATATATATATATATGTGTGTGTGTGTGTGTATGTGTGTGTGTGTGTGTGTGTGTGTGTGTAAAAACAGTGTCTCAAAAAGAGACTTTTTCTTCTCAGTATTCTATTCAATCTCAACGAAATTGATATTGATCGATTTCTCAATTTCTGAGATATTTTGACACCCAAGTTTCAAACCTATCCCAATCATTATGACAATTATACGTTAACGTTAGATCTGAGATACAAAATCGCGAACTGGTAGGGATTAAGGTCAGCTATTTCTTTTTGAGAGGTCACATTAAGTTCATGTGAGAAGATCAAGAGACTTTTATGAACTCGAGGCAAGAATCAAAGGTTGTTGTGAAAATATCCCACTCAGAATATTTGCTGACGTCGGGAATGACTACGCCAATCGTTGGCTCAGCTGAAATGCTATAAAGAATTTGGCTCACGTTTACAAGTTCACTATTGAAGTAATACTTATTTGAACTTGGCAAAATTTGAATAACAACATTTCCAGACATTTTAGTTTATGTGTACCGATTTTTAAAAGTTTTTGTCCGCTTGTTTTGAAAATATTTTTTCAAGTGTATTGAGACTTTTGAGACACCCTGCACACGAATGCGCGTGGGTGCGCACCCCCGCTGGAGCCCGTTGGTGTGAAGCAAGATATTATTTGTTATATGTTTACAATTTAGAAATGTTAATAACTCAGGAAAAAGAAACCATACTATTTACGGTTTTAGATGTCAGCTTTCCCGTTCACAAATTATATAAGCTTGAGGAAAAAATATCATAATCGCTGATGTCCAAGATTCTAAATTGAAGATCTTTTTATCTCAACAACTTCGACTCTCAAAGATTTTTTCATTCAGACAATTTAAATCCCTCTGGTCTGTGTTAATAACACAAAATTTCGGTCAGGCTTTTCTACGACTTTCTTCAGGTACACTATCCAAATATGATGATAGTTGGCAGTTATAATGTGGTATTCATGTGTTTTCCTCCCCTTTCCATCAAGTCTTACATTATGCATTGTTCAAATAATGGTCATTGTTACAAATCGTCTTTGGTGAGCATCCACAAAAGAGCTAGCTACAAAATATCTAACCCCCAAAAAGCTGAATTTTTGAGATGAGGTATTATTATTGTTTCTATTATTATTCGGACTATCCTCATCTTGGTTGATTTTCATACAACATTTTGGCTGTTGTACTCTATGGCCTTCATCAGGTATCATCTTGGTCCACATGGACACATAGCGTAGTGGTTAGAGAATCAGACAGAATTACTGCAAGTAATCTAATGGTTCTAGGTTCAATCCGACAATAAGAAGTCGAAAATACTACTACTGCTAAGATGGGAGTGCGGTCTATACACCCCTGTCGGTTAAATAAAGGGTTCGGTTCATTACTTCCCGACACCTACCAAGATGATACCTGATGAAGGCCGTAGAGTACAAGGGCCGAAACGTTCTATGAAAAATAACCAAGATGAGGATAGTCCGAATAATAATAGAAATTTTTAAAAAAGCTGGATTATAATTGAAATAACTTTTTCGTGCTAAGCACAAAATGGCTAGATGACTGATGATACTTGAACTAACTTTTTAGGATTAGCTTTCTTTCAATATAATCTTTACAAATGCTATACGAATGACCACATTCATCTCCCTTTCAATCAATGTCGTTCTTAGCGCTATGTTTACGGTCGACTTTGTGAAAGATGACCTCCAAAACGTCTTCCATCTCCGACATCAAGACTACGTTTGAAAAGTCCACACTATTTTTGCTTGAGATCAGCAGGAGCTTTCATAATAGAAGATTTTGATAATTTAATGAATAATGGCGATAAATCAATAACTTTTTTTAGCTTGGTGTAGCAGGAGCTGTCGTGGTTGATGATTTAGATTTTGGCGCGAAAAGGCGTTAGCTTGAGATCAGCAGCAGCTTTCGTAGTTGACTATTTGAATTCTTTGATAAATAACAAATAAATATGAATTCAACTCCAGATAAAAGCCATTTCCACGACCAGTGAGATATAATTTTCATTTTTATTATTTTTATCCTTATTCCATGTAGCCTATATGAATATAAGTTTGAACATATGTATAACGTCACGCTCTTTTAAAAATAAATTGATTGTGTCTTTACTTCTTTCTTGTATAGCCCTATTCGCTTTAGTATTTCCTACTCTTTAGTTTGAAAAAATTATAATCAAATATCACCTACTTCCTTTGACACAGCTTTTCTTTTGCGAGTTTTTTATGGTTTAGTATTTCAGTAAAGCAACTATTGTCTCGAGTATGTTTGCTTGAACCTTGTCAGAC
>OY735237.1:8229239-8269239 GCA_963457665.1 Thysanoteuthis rhombus
AATCTTCTTATCAGTTTTATTCCATCCCAACTAAACTGGAGTTGACTTAACGACGCAATTAAGTATCAAAAAGCCTATTTCAAGTACATTTATTGATCTAGTTCCTAACTGCAGTCACTTGATTCCTTTCCCCCATGTCCACGGATCCATAACTTCTTTAATCGTGATCTAAAAAGATTATATGAAAGTTCATCTTGCATTTAAATGCCTTTTATAATTACCGACACTGCAGTCATGTCCACGTGGGGTAAAACATGATTTTTTTCCAACGAGAAGTTTTTTGGGTTTTTTTACCGTTTGTTTTCCTTATAGTTTCGTTTTTTATTTTTTACATAATATTTCTTGGCAATAATCGCATAATTGGGACTCTACTTCCGTATTACGGGTGCAAAGTAATGGCCCATTTTCAGATTACAATTATTTTGTAAATATAAGCCCCCACACTCCCCACAAAAACTAAATGCAAATAAATTAATGCTTCTCAAAACTTACACATTCCCAGAGGTAAATAAGCTATTATGGATTGAAATTTTTTAAAAATGACTGACAAAATATTTGATTCTTACCTTAATACAAAAATCTTACTTTCTTCCATATACTGCTAACTACTGAATTCTATCATGTCCACGAATATAAATATAAAACAGGCCTGATTATTCCATCAATATAGACTGTCGAGTGATCACTGTCTTTTGGCTGCATGCCAAGCTGGAATGATCAATTAAAACATTGGAAAAAGAGGTGGTTAATGAATAAGTTACTTCTCATGCCTTTGTTTGGATCACTAAAAAGTCCAAATTTTAAAAATTAAAGGGGGCAAAAAGTAGAGACTAATTTAGGATTAACTTACATAGTAAATTGAAACCATTTAAAAAAATATTTTCAGGTTGAGCTTCCAAAAAATAAAAACAAGTCGTTTCTGCTAGAAATGATGAAGAGCACATGTTTGAATTTCCAGCCCTCTAGCTCTATTGATACGGTGTGCACGCTTGATACTCACATAACCAGCCAGCCACCTAACTTGAAAACTGAAGAAACCTATTTTCTTTGGTTGGTGATTTCTAAAGTTGGGAATGCTGCTTGGTCTTCATTTCTAGAAACCAAAGTCAAATGGTCAGTCGGTTTTAGTTTTCTCCCCAGAGTAAACATTTCGCCCAATAGCAAGTGTTTCATAGTTATTTATCTATCAATGTATTAAATCAAGAGTAAGAGTAGGCCTGTCGCCAGGATACAGTGAATAAGGGGGCAGTCATTAGATCTGATAGGAGAGGGGGTGAGAAGAAGAGTTAAGTGTTGCTAAAAACGCGCCAATATATTCTAAATATCTGAAACAGCCAAAATAGCCAAAACGTACCAAAACAGACAAAAAATACTCAAAAATGGCCAAAACATACGACGGAGCAATTTAGCGCTTCTTCCGGCAGCCAAAAACAGAAGCGTGAAAAGCGCTGAATTGGCAATACTGGAATGTTACGTCGAAATGGTTCATGTAGTAAAAACTAGCACGCGAAAAGTAATTCAGTTCACATTCACTTAGTGGGGCCCAAGTGATTTCCGGGGCGGAGCAGCTCCCAAACCCTTGGCGAAAGGTCTGTCTAGAAGTCAGACCATAGATGTGCGATTTCTTCTCTTATGTAAAGATTGAGTAAAGAGCCGTGTTGCCAACTTTATTTTACAAGTTTAAACGTAGAATTGAATCAAAAACCTCTCAAAACACCAAGACACATTTCGGAATTTAACAAATTGTTAATAAACTAGCATATAGCCGTAAACGATGACGTGTGAATTAGCACTGAGGAGCCAAAAGCCATTCTATTAGGTAATGTATTCTTGATAATTCAAGTATCCTAATTTTAAAAAAGTTGGGCATTTCTGTTATTTATTGTCTATTGTTATGTCCCAGCAGCCTGACTTAATTACAACACAATAATGGTTTTTATCAGTCTTAATCAATCTTAATCTATTTCACATGGACCAATCGATTATAACTTAGATTATTACAGGACTCTGATAGGACATAGAACCATACTAGTGTGCAATTAAACATACCAATTTTTATATATGACTTTTATTTTGGGTGGATTACATGTGTGTTTAATCAACAATTATTTATTGGAATATCGTTGATTTCATATATATATATATCATTCTATTGCCATATATTGAATTAGATTATTTCTTATTTTATTAAAAATCATCTGAATAGCAATTTCTGACATCTAGACGCAACCAAAAACACCTATATTTGAAAGAAAAAACATTTAAATTAACAACATTGAGCAAGGCACGTAACTCATATTTCTGTGTGTCAGTTAGTGACGGCGACCAATGCTTTAGACACTAGCGTATCTAGAAAAATCTTTACTTCTGAAACAAATTTAACGTACGGGATGTGTTACACGAATAAGTTTGCTCTGCATAAACTCTCCCATGTAACTTGCAGTGGTTAATTGACCCGATGCTAACATCCTGGAACGAGATCTCAGTGGAAGACTTGAAAGGTCTTGTAGATATAGCTGTCCACTGGGGATGCATTTGCCCTCTCAAAGATCAGGACTTCTAACCGAAGACAAGGGCACTCGGAAGTTGGAATCTTATAGATGCCGAAAGACGATTCACAGTTTATGCATTCTTTAGATCTGGATATATCTCTTTGCCATCACCAACCTTCAATACATCCCCAGTGCAATATACTTGTTTGTCTCTCCCTGGAAAGTGACAGTTGATGCCAATACTTGTAGAGCCCATGATCGTCTCAGAGCTGTCTTGCAACGATATGGATGACCAACACAGGTGGTCACAATGTTTTGGCTCATCTGTGTATGATTCAATCTTTTTATTTTGAATATTCCAAAACATGATTTGATTTCGTGATGGTATTTTCCTGTTATTCAGCAGGATTATATATTAAGCACATCACGTTTTAGTAAAACTCTCTTTCTCTCTTATGAACACACACACACACACACACACACACACACACATATATATATATATATATAGTGTGTGTGTGTCGTGGCAATTTAAAGTTTTGTTTCTTTTTTTTGTAATGTTGAAGCACCAGGTATTGTTTTCTTAGACACAAATATTTTGACTAAATTGAATAACTTCATCAAATATGATCCTGGAAATACTAAATATTTCTAAATGGATTTCTCCATCATCATCAGTAGCAGCTTTATAGCGTGCGTCATTGGACATAGAACTCCCCCCAAATTCACCAGACCTATCTATCATAGGTGTCGTGGAGCCAATACTTTCTGAAATCGTCTATTTTGTCGCACCATCTCATATTTTGCCAGCTATGGTTTTGCATGTGATCTCTGGAGATCCACGTTGAGAGATGTAGGATCCAGCGATTGTCTGCCATTCTTGCAACATGACTAGCCCCTTGCCATTCGATTTTTCTTATACATTGTATGATATTTATGACACATGTTTTTCCTCTTAATTCATAGTGTTCTCTTGTAATCTCTGCGTTATGTTGAGCATGATTATTTTTTGTGCACGTTGCATTGGTCTCAGTTTGAGGGTCAGCTATTTAGTAGGTTCGACGTTTCAGTTATTTAAGGTTGAGCTTATACTAGCAAAAGCTTACCATACTAAAGTGATGTTCGTTTGATTTTTCCTTTTTGGGGGCATTTTGTGAAGATTTGTTGCCTTTGGTAGATGTGGTGTTCTACTTTTTCCAGCAAAACACTAGATGAAAACTAACCACGGGAACAAGTTGGCGTCAGAAAAATCTGCTCAGCCATCGACCATCTCCATTCATTAAACCAACCAGAAGAATGCTACCTGCTGTAGCATTTTTTCACTTTGAAAAGGCCTTCGATTCAGTGGAAATTCCCAGTCATTGACGCAATAATACTACAAAGTGTAGACCCTGTATATGTCAGAGTACTGCAACATATCCACCAACAGGGTGGTTCCTTTATCAGGCTACATAAAGCCTCTGAGCCCTTTTAACTAGAAAAAGGAGACGAGATGATGCCAGCTCTACCAAACTCTTCACAGACTGCCTTGAGATGAACTTCCGAAACTTAGAATGGGAACACAAGGGAATCAAGATAGACGGCGAATACGTAAGTAACCTCAACTTTGCTGACGACATCGTCCTCTTTGCTAAGGACTTTCATGACCTCCAAATAACGTTAGTCGAACTAAATGCAGCAAGCAAGAAAGCTGCCCCCCCCATCTGAACTTCAGAAAAACAAATGTCATGTACAACAAACATAACGGGAACCAAAACACAAAGATCGAAATAAAAAATTCAGAGCTGGAGAAAATAGAACATTACATCTACCAAAGACAGCGATTCTCCATGACGTCATCGAAAGAAGAAATCAAGCCAAGAATAACAATAGGTTGGCAAACTCTCAGTAGAACATACTCAAATTTTGAGAACAAGAAAAATCCCACTTGCCCTAGGAGGAAGGGTATACGACCAATGTGTCATACCGATAGTCACCTATGGAGCTGAAACATTGAACCTAACCAAAAGATTAACCCTCAAACTGAGAACCATGCAACCTACACATGAGAAAACTATGCTCAACCTCACATGGAGGGATCATAAGACTGCACAGCGTATCAAAGAAAAGACAGGAATCCTTTCCCATCTATCATGGAATTCATTTGAGAACTCAAATGGCAATCAGCTAGACTCGTTGCACGAATGTCAAACAACCACTGGACATCACAGCTCCTAACATGGATCCCCAGAAATCACATGAAAAACTATGGCTGACTGAAAGTAAGATGGCGTGACGAGCTACATAGATTCAGGAAGTACTGTCTTCGCGATAACCACGATAGAGAAGGGTGGCAAATCTTGGGGAAGATTTTGAACGACGGGCGCTGACTGGCTGATGATGATGATGATGATGATGATGAAATATTTACAAGATTTTTCGCCAGGGAAAGTGATTTGTCATATTTTTAGCAACAGATTAAAAAGTCATTTGGCAAGATTATTGTTTCATCGAAGTTAGACTTCTTAATGTTCCAAATTTAAAATAGGAGCTCCCAGGGGCAAAGCTGGAGATTTGGAGGCCTGGGGGAAGTGGCTCCTTGAAGGTCCGTTTCCATCATTCAGTGAGATGCTTTATTGTACAATGTTAGTAGCAAACCACGAGGTGAAGTGCTATTCATTGGTGTCTCCTTTTTTTAGGGCTTGAGGGGAGGTAAATCGCACAAACCCACCGTCAGCTGTGCCCCTGATCTTCAGATAAATTTTGTTAAATATATTATTCTAATTTCACATACATTCTACTGATTATTATCTTTCTGAAATATCCTGGTGAATAATATATGGTTCAAGCTCCTGGAAAACATTGATGTCAAACTCCAAGAGAGTTGAGTTATTATTGCAATTACTCAGACATGAAATTTAAAAATTTTGAATTCAAGACAAAAATAAGAAAGAGAAAGAAAGAATGATTCCGCAGCAAATTCTCGGTATTTTGTTTTTGTCTATATTTAATTTCTGTTCTGAGAAATATTATTTTTATATAACAACCAGTACATGTATTGCTTCAGTGAAAATTATCTTCATTAAAGAATCAATATATATATATATATATATATATATATATATATATATATATATATATATATATATATATATATATATATATATATATATAACCATCAAACAATATAGGAACATGAGATTTTTAAAAAAGCAGTTGATATTCGTCAGTGATTTGAGATATTCGTGTTTTTCATAATAACAAACAGATTTCGATTACCAATAGTCTTCCAGACGCTCTGTGGTCTTGGGCATTCTGCTAGGCATAAGTAGATTTCAGGATCGAATCCTATTGGAAACAATTTTTTTCTCTTGATTTCAAGGTGTGTGGTGGATTAACCATTTGGCTGTGTAGGATTTTTCTTTATTCCTTTGGCCAAATACTTACTATTGAGTTTCGACCTAACTTACGTATGTAACAATGATAGATGAAAATGACCGAATTCACATCGAATAAATTTAGCGAATCCCTTTTACAGTAACTATTGATAGAGGACTTGAAATTAGACGCGTAGTTTTGGAAGATTGTAATAGGCCCTGTTTTGCGTTATTATTAGATTCTAATGGAGGGGATCTGAACGTTGCACAGCCAAGCTTATCATACTTAAGATCATTTCTATTCCGTCTCCTAATGGATCCCTTCCGATGGATTCCGAGATTTCAAACTCCTTCCAGTGTTCATGACTTCTGATGATTATTTTATTTCCACCTTGTAATTGTTAGACCCCACCCATTGCCATTTGACAATTTATCAGTGGTGTAGCTGACGATAGCTTTGGGCGATTAAAAATCCCCCCACGTCCAAATGGGGGGGGGGCACCGAAAGCTTTATGAATAGTACTCATGTTGCGAGAATGAAATGGACATTACGACTCACAAGATGGATCCCCAGAGACCAAATTCGAAACCGAGGCCGACAAAAAACAAGAAGGAGAGATGAACTAGACATATTCAGAAAATACTGGCTCTGCAACGCCCATGATAGAGAAATGCGGCAGATCCTGGGGAAGGTTTATGTCCGACAACGGACGTTAAAAGACTGATGATGAATTGTTAGACAAAATCTCTTGATTCTATCAAAGTTTTTCCTGGTGGTTTTTAAATGTGTTTATTGAATTTGCTGAAATAAAATATTTTGAAATTTTTTTTTTTTCATAGTTGGAAAGTCCAGTAGATGAATGTACTCCACCATTCATGTGGTAGAAGAATGAAATAATCCTAGTTATTTGCTATAACAAGTTTATATCTCAGATTATCGGAGATTATATTTGATCGATCCCCACCCCCAGAACATCACGCCAAGCCCATGACCTTCAGTAAAGCTTTGCACGCCCACAAAACCCCAAAAGTCCATCATCTGCTCCTTCCTTGTCAATGGTTTTCATAAGCTATCAATGTCAATACTCGGCCCATTGATTGAGTTACCTGGATATACTATATGGGCAGATTCTTCCAACCATCTTATTCGTTAATGCTTCTCTCTATTATTCTGACATGAAGGTCAATGTGTCCATTCTCCTTCCACACAAGATCAGCCATAACAGATTTCTAAGTGTCTTTACTTGGTTACGGCTTTAAAACATCCAGTCTAACAAAATCCAGACAGGAACTCCAATTTTCTATGATGGTGAAGACTTGGTGTTGAGAAGCATATGGCTCATGAATTTTTTATTTATTTCTCATTTTTGCCACCATATTTTATCCAAAAGTATGGCTGGAAGTTTGCGGTTAATTTCCTGCATGGCTGGACCCTGTCCGAAAAGTTGGACTCCATTTGCCAGTTGGTTGCAAAGAATCTTCAACCAAGAATATGTTGAAGGAGAGATTGAGGGAAGGAGTGGAAAAGAAGGAAGGAAAAAAACTGGGAAAGAAGAAGAAACAGGGAAAGAAAGAGATGAAGAAAAACAAATGAAGAACAAAAGTTAATTGGAAAAAAGAAAAAGAGACTGAAAAAAGAAAAGGAAAATTAGAAAAAGAAAATAAACTGTGAAAGAAAAATTAATCAGGAAGGAAGAGGAAGAAATTGAAATAAATTAGGAATGAAAAAGAAAAACTGAAAGAAACTCGCCATCACAATCGATATTTGAGCAACTGTAGCCTTAAAATTTGAAGTGATATAAAAAAATTAATCGTAGAATAAATGGTGAGAATAAATTCCAATCATGACATCACTGGCCTTTTCCACTCGAAAACACCTGAAATTGAGTAAAAAAACATCTAAAAACACCAATATTCTGGAGAATCTCGATGTTATTAATAAATCCGTCAGAATTAGGCCCCGAGAAGGTTTAAAGAAACCTTTTCATCCAATATGAAAAAATATTTTTAGAGGAGGTCTAGCGGGGTACTGATACCAATTTAAAAATATAGCTAGGAGCAAACAATCAAAAACTCACTTATAAGAAAAACATCGGGAAGAAAACTGAAGAAGGACCGAAAACTTGAAAGGAAGGAAGAAAAAGAAAGAAAAAAGCTGGAAAGCTTGAAGGAGAAGAAAAATTGAAGAATGATAAGAAAGAAAGGACGGAAGGAATTAAAAGAAAGAGGAATGAAGGAAAAGAGAAAAAAAGCTGGAAAGCTTACAGAAAGCTTATGGAAAATAGAAAGGAAATCAGAATGTGTAAAGAAAGCTAAAGGACGATTTAAACGCAGAAAAAAAGGAAGAAAGGGGGGGAATTTAAAGAGTGAGGAAGCTGAAGGAAAATAGAAATGAAGAAAGTCAAAAACTTATAGAAGCTAAAGGAAAATTAAGAAAAAAACAATAGAAAGAAAATCAGGAAGCGTCAAAAAAGATGAAGAGAAATCGAGGAAAGAAAAGAAAAGGAAGAAAGCAAATCAGAAAGTGTGAAAAAGACGGAGAAAAATCGAAAAATGAAAAGAAAGGAGGAAAAGTAAGGAAGAAGGTAATAAATCAAAGCATAATAGCAGAAATATTTTGTTGAATCAGAAAGAAGGGAGGGGAAAAAAGTTGGAACGAATTAACTCAAACCCAACCCATGCATTTTCCTCTTCTGTTACTATCAGTCAAGTTCCTTGCGTCATCATTATCATCATCATCATTCTTTTTACGTCAGCTGTTGGACATAAACTTTCCACCAGATTCGCCCCACCTCTCAATCGTGGGTGTCACGGAGCCAGTACTTTCAAAACTTATCCAGTTCGTCTTGCCAGCTTGTATTTTGTTGGTTCCGGTTTTACATGCTATTTCTGGAGATCCACGTTTTGAGTCATGATGTCCACCGGTTGTGTCACAACATGACCAGCCTATGACTTACCCATTGCCATTCAAGTTATCTAATGAATTCTATTACATCTCAGACTCGTGTCTTTTCTCCAATGTAGTGTGCTGTCTTGTGATCTCTCCATGTGATATTGAGCATGGTTATCTCATGTACACGTTGTATAGTTTTCAGTTTAAGGGTCAGTCTTTCGTTTGGGTTCCATGTTTTAGCTCCATAGGTGACTATCAGGGGGAAGCACTGATTGTACACTATTCGTTTCAGCACAAGCAGAATTTTCTTGTTCTTGAAGGATGGGCATGTCCTGCCAAAAGCTTGCCAACTTTCGTCTGATTTCTCCCTATTTTGTGGATTTCATGGAGATTTGTTGTCCTGGGTAGATGTTATGGTCTAAAATCATTCAAGGCTACGCTTCTACTTCACAGTTCCTTGGGTAATTTCGTTCAAATCTTTCCTATTTGACAAAATCCCTGAACTGAGACGGTATCATTTCTGCAAGCATATGACAAGCTTTCATCCACACTCGGTACTCTCAGGCAGCATGTCCTAAAAAACAATGTCCAGACAGGCGTGTGGGTCAGGCAGACTTTGTATTGCAGGAGTTCCTTGACCCACAACAGAATTGATACTACAAAGGTTAGGATGGCTAGTTGAAACTAGCTGCAACAGAAATCTTTCCAGCACCAGAGACTATCATTGAGCTGGTCAGATGCCAATCTAAAAGAGATTGCTCACCAAACAGGATTTCGAGCAAGTCAGATGAGCCATATCAATGGAACACTGACTGCAACAATGATGAGAACCACGAGCGTATTACATTTGCTAATGGCAGTGATGATGATTGTGATCACGACGGAGATGTGCCAGTAAGTCTACAGATTTTCAGACGTGACAGTTTGGTTGAGTTCACGTTTCGGGTTTCGAATATTTAAATAGGCTTCTTCCAAAGAATACACGATGGTTACGCATATATTTTTGACCTGCTGTGGCATTTTCGATGCTAAAATGTTGGTTTGGCCACAACAATCATTGTGCGACGTAATATAAGAGTCAAGAATGAAAAACAAATTCATTTCCACGTATAACAAGTCCGAAATTATCATCGATATGTGAGTCATTGGCTACCTATATGTATTTGTAATTATCAACCAACCTCCTCCCCTGAAATGCAGATTTAGCCACTTAAATCTTGATCCAAGGTTATGTAGAGGTTGAAGTATTGAAAAGTTAGTATTGGAAGGTCACAATATGTGAAAATAAATCGAAGATTGTTGTCATACTGACGTCAGAGAAAATAGAATCAAATATTTTCTGATTTGGTAGTGTATAATGTTCTTAGAAATTTAGAGTTTTCCTCGATACCAAAAGGTTTCAACGAACTTTCTTATTTGAACATCGTGAACTGGACTATAAAACTAACCAATCTTACCATTCTTAAAACTGTGAACAAGAAACTATCATCTCTTAGTTCTATTATTTGCCCTTTCCTGGCTTCACTTGTTATTTATTGTTATTCTCGGCTTAGAATAGAAAAGATTTTCTTGATAGAGTTTGCGTGGAACTGTCATGCTTTTCGACTAATGGAATCGGATTTACAGCTTTTGGTCGGTAGTAATTAAAACAGAAACGAGAAATGGGAAGTGAGGAAGAATAAGAAAAGATGTACAGTCGTACGTCGACTTACGCCCAACCGACTTGAATCCAATCAAAGATACGTCTTAATAACAACTTAAACCCCATTAACCGCAGCTGACGGGAATTTTAACCGTTCTCTGACTAACTTAATAGAAATTCTGTTTTATTGTTATAGTTGGCAACTCAATTGTACCTAGATTTTATCTTGCAATGATTTATCTTGCAATGGACAGGAGTTTTTATCTTGCAATAGATACCTCTTACTATTCGTTGTTTTCAGCAGACAATAGGTTAAAACATAAGCGAGAAACAGAAAGTGAGTGAGGATAAAAAAAAGTGTTCCTAATCAGTGGTCTCCAAGCATTTACTATACGGGGAACCCTTCTCAATGATTAAATTTTTTATGGAACTCCTTCAAAAACACATTACCTTTTCACACATATAGTTACATATGTATGTAACTGTTGGATTTTGGGCCTTGTATATGGAATTATCCAAATATGTATAAACCCAAACGGAAAGTACATACTATTATGGAATGAAAAGCGAAATCGAAGCTCACTAAAGAAAATAGACATATGAATAAATTCTGACTAAAATGTGCCTATGTCGTTCTGTTGTCTTTAATTCTAACACAAGGGTCAAAATAGAAATTGTCAAACTCCTAGAGTTGACTTCTATCGTGAATCCAGACATTGAAATTTAAGACTTTTGAATTTAAGATGTGAATAAGAGAGAGAGGGAGAGAGAGGGAGAGAGGGGGGAGAGAGAGAGATAGTGGGGGTGGAAGGAAGAGTTGTGCCATAATGTCATGTCATATCGACTTATGTTCGAATGTTCTCAGTTTTCTTTTTGTAACCATGGTATTTCTACTTTGAAAGATATTACTGCCAAACTTCTGCAATTGGATTTTGACTTCATTCCCCTGTGTCACAATTATGACAAAGATGTCACCAAAAACCAGTGACGTCATGACGGCTCGAATATGAGTTACGTGCGCAAAAACTGGTGACAAATAAACTATTTCAACTCGGGACAACTTGTTTTGTTGCAGGAACTACTAATCAAGAAGTTGAGATGGGATACACAGTTTTGGTATAGTACTGTATGGAGAAATTTTGTTATGTTCACCTTTAAGAATTTAATGGAGCAAAGGTGTTTGAACCTTTCGCAACAAAACTTGTTTAGAATTTAGTTAAAAGCCGTAATGTATTAAGTACATTAAAAACTATTAATTGTCACACTATATGAATATAAAGCTACGTGTAGAATGTCAATATGTTTTGCAGAACCAACGTGGTTTGACCATAACCCCTTAGTCTCGGGGGGAGGTTCTCAATCCTTGCCCTTGTCCTTAGCGGAGAGGCATTGGGTTTCCTTTTGTGTTTCGCTATTCTTAGGCCTAGAATAATCCAAAACCTTCCTATTTGTATTCGCATGTTCATTCTAATTTCATCCTGGGGGTCCGATGGGATCTTAGTTAACACATCAACTACCAAATAAACCCATGAAAGTGTAAGATCTTAATTTTTATTCTATTTTCATTAATATTTCACTAATTTTATTAATCGACTAGAAGTGATTCTTATATTTTTGTGTATTTTTGAATGTTGACTATTATAATATTACTAGCATATATTCATAAAAATGACAGGATTATTTATGTATGGACCGGTACTAGGGAGCCTAAATCTATTTTGAAGAGTAATTTCTTTATTTATTCAAGCATCCTTATTTTAAGGATTTTCTGGGTCTCAACGTAACTCAAACTGTTTTAAGGTGACATGGAGCCAAGAGAGTTTTCTATGACGTAATCTTCATTGTGATTTCATAATAGAAAGGTAAATTCACCAATGATATGCGCAAGTGTAAACAAACAGAAAATAGATTTGCATATATAACTATCATTTGTTTAGATACATTGAAATACCAAGGAGATCATTGCATGTAAATAAATACTGCTGTATAACTTAGTAGATTGGCAATCCAGACAAAACTTATTGGTAGTACGTTTAGTTTCCGTAATAACTTACCTTTTTTTTAGTTTGTAATTACCATATACTACAATGTATCGTCTGCAGGCAATTGTTTTGCACGACTATCAACTCAAGGTTTATGATGCCCAAATATCATAGCGGAGGCGTTAGGCTTTGTTTCATTGTCTCAAAATTTTATTTGCCTACGGCTTAATGTTGTTGATGTTTAATGTTTGATGCAAAAGTTTGTTTTTAGGATCTGATAATTTTATGAAGGCATTATTTTTAGATTTGTAATTGTAGAAACAATATGACTGTTTACATATAACTAGAGAACCATACAACTTCACATGGAGAGATCACAAGAGGGCAAATACATCAGAGAACAAAGATCAGATCTATCACACAAGGCACTCACAACTTCAGCTCCAACCTGTGATAGTATCACAGCTTGCATCTATTTAATCACTGTCCCACTACAGCAATATGTGACACAAGATCGGGTTTAACGAAATAGGAGCGACCCTTCTAAAAATGGCTCCAGCCGACACGGCTACGGTTGAAAAGCGCATCGTAATGGCTAGACAACCTCCACCACGAAAGTGTCTACCAGGGGACCTGCTCCTTTAGCTGCAATGGAGCAGTGCTGCCCCGGGGAAACAGAGACCCTGCAGCTGGGCTGAGTAATAATGGGAGAGCCCAAGGACGAGTCGAAAGGCTCCCCGATGCACGTAGCAAACGCAGCCTCAGTCAAACCTCATTGGCTAACGCTTGCACCGGCGCATTCGGTCTTTGATGTCAGCCCACACACAATCTCCGGCCCATTCGACGGGCAAGTGTCAGCAGCTGCGCCTCGGTTAATGCTGTGGAACATATACTACACTTTGATCCCGTAAAATAGGCAGGAAAAAGGCATCACAGCTTGCGTGATCACTAAGCACGTGCTTATGAAAACCTAACATCTCATTGTATAGTAACAGTTCCATTATATCAAGAAGGCAGAGAACTGATTTACATGAATTTAACTTCTAGCACCTATGATAAATCTAAGAGGGAGTTTGTTTATTTGTTTTTTTTTTTCAACTATCTCTATACATTCAAATTGTCTAGCTTACTTAAAGTCGGTTTAAACTGTTTTACAGTCTTTGCACTTAGAATGCCAGGCCGTTTTTTAAACTGGGGCAATTGGAGAAGCTAGAAGTTGTGGTCCAAGAGACTCCAGAACTAACTTTCAGCTCAATCTGACAATCTTCAAGAAAATTTTTTTTGGAATAGACTACTAATGGTTCAGACCTCCCTTGCCAAATGGGTTCTGTGAGTAGATTTTCACTTCGCTTCGACGAAAAAAAAAACATGTTGCAATAATGATAGACAGATACTGGACATCACAACTTACAGCGTGGATCCCTAGAGAACATTTATGAAATAGTATCCGGCAAAAAAAAAAATGACATGACGACTTGGACAATTTTAGATAGCATTGGCATCTAGCCTTTCATGAATTTTACTGGAGATGTGATACCTTTAAGGTTTTATATTTAATAAAGGATGGTTGAAACAAATCAGTGAATTGTGAGTTTACGTAGAACTTGAAAAGAACAGGTCTGGTTAGTCACTCAGTAGAAACTGTCACAGTACCAAAGTCTTTTAGCAGCATACTGTGTGAGGGTGATAATAATAAAAAATGGAAAATGGGTTGATCAATGAATAGGTTACTTCTCTTGCCTTTTGCTGGACACTAACAAGTCTGAATTAAAAATGAAAATTGAATAAAACGTGAATGGAGCCGGACATAGACTAAAGACAAATTTAGCATAAACTTACATCTTAAATTGCATTTTGAGCGGATCTAGAGATATTTTTTCCGATTGAGAAACATTTTCCATTTTAATTCTTTTTATTTGCACTATCATATATTTGTTCATATTTATCCACACAGTATTTCCAGAATTTCTCAATGAATTTTAATGGTATTGAGCTAAGGAAGAATGAATAAAATTTCAAGGCAGATTTAGAATTCTTTACAGTTACTTCCAAGCATCATGGCTTTTTGTGAACTGGTTTTCATTCAGCTTGAGAAGTAATTTGCAGCAGACGTGTGCGGTCTCTATGTACGTTCTAGTGTCATACATATATCAACCTTTTAACGACCATCGTTGGACAGACCTCCCCAAAGATTCACCAGAACTCCCCAAATATTCACCAGAACTCCCAATTGTGGGCATCGGGGAGTCAACACATTCTGATCTTGTCCAAGTCGTCGTGCCATCTTACTCTTAGCCAGTCACAATTTTGGTTATGATCTTAGAAGATCTACGTTATGAGTAATGACGTCTAGCGATGTCTACTATTCATGCAACCTGACCAGCCAATTGCAACTTGAGTTTTTTAATGTTTTTATGATTATTCTTTGATCCCTGGTTGTTTTGTAATATGATGTGCTGTCATGTGATCTCTCCATATGTACATTGCATAGTTTCTACTTATAAAGGCCAACTTTTGGTTAGGCTCAATAACTTCTGATGAGTAATTTGGGTTCAAGTTCTCTAAAGCAGCAGTTAAACAATTATATGCCGAGTAGATTTTTATACACATATGCACGCTATATAACGTATATTTAAGGCCATTCATCATCATCACCATCATCAGTCTTTTAACGTCCGTCGTTGGACATAGACCTTCCTCAAGATTCACCACAATTCTCAATGTTCTGTTGGCCTCGGTTTCTTATGTGATCTCTTGGGATCCATATTGTGAGACGTGATGTCCATCGGTTGTCTTTCATTCTTGCCTATAGCCATTTGGTTTTTTTAATAGTTACTAAGATGTCACGGACACCCGTTTTCTTCCTTATATACTGTGCTGTCTTTTGATCTCTCCATGTAAGGTTGAGCATGATTCTCTCATTTACGTTTCATATTTCTCAGTTCAGCAATGCATAAATATTTGTATACATACGCGCATAGTATTTTGTAAAAATGATGCGATTATTTACCTATGAATACTGACGATGATCAGAGCATCTGCTCTATCCGTAAGTTTAATATGATAATTTGATTAGAAAGCAACTTTTGTTAATTTGGTAAAATCGTATTTGTAATCCATTTAATTGCGGAAAAATATTCGAGAATCTATGATAAAAGAAGTGACAATATTAATAATTCTAAATACATTTGTTTGAGCCAATATCTCGGGACTTTGAGATCGCTTCTCTATTCCTATTGTGTGGGAAAACTAAAAACTGCCTTCAGTGGATAATAATTCTATAAACTAATAACTCTATTTAAAAGTTTCCTAATATCTCTTTGTTATAGACTTCATCAGTTGAAAAAATTGAATTCATGCGAATAATAACGTGAACAATAAGTTGAACTAATCTTTATTTATGATACAGTCGGATTATTTTCCTCGTTTATGTCTTCATTTATCCACAACGTTTCGATCGGGTATCCTCCAGCCTTCATCATGTTTTGTTGGTTCTAGAATGTTGAATCATTACTCAGAGCGCATGCTTGGTTGGATTGGACACATCATATCCGTTTGTTCTTTAGTATATCTGGGTCATTTTATCGAATTACTTCCGGGTTCCCTCTCTTGCATAGGGTAATCTGTCTCAAGCTTTTTTTAGAAGTCTCTCGTGGGGAGAAGCTCAAAGATAACAAAATCAAGATATGAATAGTTTGGGGGTTTTTTTTGTCGTTGTTCTTTTGTATATCGGGGTCGTTTTATCGAATTACTTCCGAGTTCCCTCCCTTGCATTGGGTAATCTGTATCTTGCATTTCTTTAAGAACTTTCTCATGAGGAGAAGCTCAAAGATAACCAAATCCTGACGTGAATGTCGGGCTATAGATGCGATAGTACGCTCTGATAGCGTAACGGTTAATATGTCTGTCTAACACGCGGAGAGTCCTGCGTTCGATTTCCAGTATATGCAAAGAGTATAGAAAACTCCCCGTGAAGGCGGATTTCTATCAGCAGCTGAGTGCACAGTAAGCTTCAGTGGACTTATATTCTGGTGGTCATACCATATGTGGTCGTAAAAACTGGTAAAAGTAAAGTCCTGATGTCAAACAGACTTGAAACGTTCAAAGATCTCTAAGCTGATGTATGCGTATGAAACCGGAACTCCGTCACCAACCGTTCATACTCCAGCGGGAACTGTCTCTTAAGGGACAGGCACGTTACGACTTTATTTACATCTACATTTCACAGCATATAACTGTTGACTATAATCTTTCTGATATGCTAATCTATTATCAAGAACCAAAAGTTCGATGCAGTGCTCACTATCGAGTTTAAATGCCGTTACCGCTCGATCACGTGACCCCGAGAAGACGCTAAGGGGAGAAGGATCTTATTAAGGAACATATTTCGATCAAGTTTCAAGTAAATCTGATTTAAAACAGCCCAAAAAATTGATTTCAAAACATTGTAATCCCCATCGATTATCACTCCAACTATAGGTATGACAATAATAGGCAGAATTTGCTTACACCAAATACAAAAGGCAATTTTTTTCCGAAACAAATTAAACACTGGTACAAAGATTTGATCAGCAGGACATTTTGCTATATTTCCGGAGGCATTACACCTTACTGGGTCCTAGAAAAATCATCATTGCAGATTTTTATTGTCACCAATGCAAGCGTACCGATGGTGAATTACATTAGAAATTCGTAAAGCTTTAGTAAACGGGAAAGGTCTCATCCTCCAGAATCACATAGTAAAACCTAACTCAACGAATCGAAACGTGAAATCATGACGCTGAAAAGTATTACCTCATACTCAACAGACTTGATACTCACGGATTATCAATTGCTTTGATCATTAGAACAATTTTTTTCAGTCCCAGGACGTTCAGAAATAATGGAGATGTCAATTCAAATATCTCAACTTTCTTTTCATTGAAAAAACACAGGGTTTGATCAGTGGGACTTGATGAAAATTGCCTCCATTTGTCTTGTGTAATTAGTAATAATAGCAATTATACCGATTATTAAAATCAAATTCCATATTTCTTTCCGAGTGCACACTCACACAAACACATATATACAAGTTTATGTATAAGCTGATTAAGTTTATTCTATTTTCGTTGTCTAAGGCGAAAGATACATTAACCGTGTAATGACGGGAGATCATTTCAAATAAGTTCATACATAATATAACGCAATTTGTAATCATTCTGGCTATATCAATTTCTTGATACATGACTGTCGAGTTGAAAGGAGAAAATAGACCGAGAATAAATGAGATGAGAATCAGGGTTAAAAGTAGTTATTTCGGTCTTTGCATTATCGGCGTCTCTTTAGCAAAATGGTAAGAGCAACACTAATTTGAAGTGGCTACCCTATTGATGACAGATTCGATTCCTTCAGCAGCCCCATTTTCTAAAATTGTTCACTCTCTTCGAGTTGTCTAGGCCAAGTTATACGTAAACTGTGTAATTACGGGAGATTATTTCAAATGAGTTCCTATATTATATAACGTGATTTATATTCATGTATGTATATTTGTATATCAATTAGCTGAGATACCCGGCGTTGTTCAGAGAAATAAAAACCTCTAAACATGTCAACAATGGGAAAGAAATGATATTTCATAGAGATTTCCTTTTTAAAAAAGGCTAGTCAGGTAAGTGCAGCCCTCCTTATAACATCGGAGAAAAAAATTTTCTTCAAACCGAGGATTCATCATTTCTTGCGTTAGTAGTCCGCATATCAAAGCTGACAACAGGATTTAAAATGTGCCGATGTTTTATTGCTATGTTCGTGTTTGGATTAGAGGCATATTTTGCTCCGGGAAAACATCTTTCAATGTCAGTTTAGGGTTATCTTTGAGAAGGTTCTGCCAGACTGGTTTTAGCACTGATAGAGAAATCTACATCTATGGTCACTTATGACGAATGGTAGGCAAAAGAGCAGTTCAGCATTAGACACTACTTCGTAAATAGATCCCCTTTTTCTTCAAATGTATCTTTTCTCAAAACTGACTTATTTCTAGAATTTTTCAATGTTTAATAGAGTGGAAGCATAGAAAACTGTGAGAAGAAAGTAAATTTCCTCTTACGGGTCTGAACTCGGCCAGCTTATTGAATTTACTACGTTTCTAAACATGGTGAATTGTTGCTCTTGCTGATTTCTCTAGCGCTAAAATAAGTTTGTATCAAATGAGACCAATCATAAACCTTCCCCCCGGAAAAATTAACGGTTCATATTCGATGGCATTCAACCTTGATATGTGCGTTGTGGGTAAACCATGATCTGCTGATTTCGAATGTGCCTTTCTTTTTCCTTTGTGTTATCTCAACTGTTGAGTCAGCATATTCCCAGGCGGACACGTACAGGCCAGCGTGCAACCTTGGGCAAACCGGCATAAGCGCTGAGAGAAAGAGAAATTTGCTCCATGGTCAAATATAACGAATGGAAATTAAGGTCGTAGTTAAGCATTATCGCGACATTTCAAATAGAATCACCTCATATGAAAACTTGGAAGATTTCCTCCCTCAAACCTGCCGAATTTCAAGATGATTTGAAGGTCTAATAAATTAAAAGCATATGGAACTTAACGAAAAAAATGAAATTTAATATCATATTATACAGACACAACCAAAATTTACATTAAAACTGAGAGGAAAAAATTTATTTGTCTGAATTTGAAGTTGATTCGCCGATTCTATTTCCCCGAAGCATTACCAACTCGACAATTGAACCGTGACTGTTTGATAGCGCGAATTACAATCCCTTAAAAAAAATTTTTAGATCATGTTAGCACGCACTTTTTTTCTGAGTGCGCAAACGCTGACCCCATAGAAAGTAATGGATTTATTTATTCATAATTCTACCTTAAATGTGTGCTGCAGGCAAATCTTAATCATCGTATTCGAATATGCCAATTTTTTTCAAAGGTTTTGATCAGTCGACTATAGCATTGCCATGGCTTTGAAACAACGAATTAAAGCCCCTACCCAAGTTTATTTCGAAAGCATTGACCCCTTGCATGTGAGTAGGTTTAAATTAATAATGAGCATCCCAACTCCCAGATGACGCTCATTCAAAATACACTTATACTTGATTCTGTAGATCGAACTAATAGTTTTTGAGTAAAACTTAGATGGAAAAAAGACCAAGAAAAAGTTCTCGAGGCTATAACCACTCGGCTATTGGAACACCTGAATTATCTCTCGAAAAAGAAGTTTTTTTTAAATAATTTTGAACCCCATTCGATTGTGAGTAGGTTCAAATTAATGATGGAAAAATATCCTAGATTATCTTGGTTAAAATATACTTATTGTTTGATTTCATTGATCTTACTTTAAATAGTTTTTTCTGAAAATCCAAGATAAAAAATAAAATCACAAAGAAACAAAAAATAGTGTTGTCGGTCTTGTTTTTATAGAGTGCTAACAGAGATACCAGGAAAATTTCTTCTTGTAAAATTTAACCTGATGATGTGAGCTATGAGTAATTATAGATCTACTGATTTCAGACGTGCTTTTGTTTCTGCTCAGTGATGTGTCGTTCTCTTATAGTACAAACATACATACACTTATTTTAGTAATTATTAACACACACACACTCACACACACACACGCACACACACACACACACACACACACACACATATATATATATATATATATATATATATATATATATATATATATACTCTTCGAATCAAGACCAAATAAGATTATTCAGTATACACTGAACATTTATTTGTATTGTGTTATTTCCGGACAAGCTTCAGAGTTCATCTCCTTCATCATTTTGATATAGATAATGGTGAACACGAACGCAGATCCTTCACTACCATTATTAGGTTACAAATCACGATCATTTTTTTTACATTCTTTTAGTCAGAGTATTTCATGTATACTTTGATTCCATACATGGCTACAACACAACGTTTTGGTGACTTGGAGGTCACAAACAGGTAAACAGAATCAGACTTTTATTATTATATAAAACAGTCAATATGAATGAAGCAAGCGACATAAATCGTGGTAAGGTGCAAGCTGAGACAGTTTTCCCTTTATCTCAAAGCCGTCATGGGCTAGCTAAATGTTCCAAGTAGAGGTGTGTGAACTGCCATATTTTATAAGCGTGGCTACTATTTGTGGTATATATATATATATATATATATATATATATATATATATATATATATATATATATATATGATGTGTGTGTGCCATCAAAATACCTTTTAGTTTATTTTTTCTCCGTAAATAAATTGATTGTCTTCTCGTTGTCTCGATGTGCGCTTTCACCTCCAATGTGCCAATCCCACTTCTTCTTGAAATCTTTCTTTACAGACTTTTTTTAGGACCCAACTAAATTCTGTCGGTGACCATAGTTTCTTAACCCACATGCGTCCACTTATTAAAATTTGACAGATTTCTCAACCACCCTTGGTCATTCCAGCCCTCAATAAACTGTCGCTATTGTTATTTGGTCAAAAAATTCAAATTTTGTGAAGTTTATCTTCCATTTAATATGTGCATATGTAAGTAAAAACAGAAAGTGATGCGAGCGTTTTTTTCTTATCAAATATTCATTCTCCTATACATAGACAAATTTTTTCTCTGGATTATTCCTCTCAGCCAATATGGGTCTGTTTATGCATTCAAAAGCTGACAATCTCAGACTCTACAATTTTTAAATCATCTTCTTAGAATTATAGAAGAGAACTACTACACTGTAATCAATACTAATGTCACTGAAAACGTGTGTTCATGTATTGTATTAACTGAATTGACGACATTATTATTCTCGTCTCTTTAATTTATCAAGAGGAGCTGGAGGGGACCCATCCAAAGGGAGGAGTTCTCACCTCGAAGTCTTATTGACAGGGTTAAACAAAAACATAGAGATTCGGCTCAAGTAACCTTACAAACATAAAATAAGGGCCCAGATTAGCATTATACTTGTGAGTCAAACCTGTTGCAAAAAAAACATAGAAAAAAGTTTGAGTATAAAAATAAATACTCTAAAAACGTGCCCTGGGGACTTATTAATAACCACAGACAATTTAGTGATCGTAGCTCTGGCTGCCTTTGAATTATGCGATGACACACAGGCAAATAGACAGGCATTTCGTGGATTATTGTGAGAAGTGTATCTTTCGATGTTTTACCCAAACTTAGATATGACAGGATTGTCTTACATCTTCTTATTCTATTTTCCTGTGAAGTCATTTCATTTGATGAGACATCAACACCTGGGTCTTTTACACCATTACCGGAAGTGTGAAGCCAGTTGCCCTTCCGCCCGTTAAATCTTCCATCATCATTCCAGCTTTTCACCATATGCAGTCACGCAAAGCAATTCAAGCAACACGCCATTGAACAATCAGAACCATCACTGATGGCAAAGGGTTATATCTTATATCTTTTATGTGTTTGTGTCTTGGTTGGTATGCTATGTTTCTTCGTTTGCTTGTGGATTTATTTCAGCACACCTGGCCACACCACTTTGTTTACAGATTTGAAAATTGACAAAAGTTCTCCTCCAATTACTTCGCTTTTTGTTAGTTTCTTCTTTTTTTTTTTTGGTTTTGGGTGCATTTTTCTCACGGGTTTATTAATAACATCTACGGTCTCCAGAATTCAGATAATTCCTAGATGATTTCTACTCTTTAATAGATTGTTTTCCAGAGGAGAACGCTATTGATGTCATAATTAGAATTAATTCTGACCATATCCATTCTTCGAAGGGATGCTTTATACGTTACTTCAAATCTTGACGCCACGGTTATTCATTTATTCACTTCGATGGTGAGTCATTTATTTGTCAGTAAAACAATCTACAAAACATATGCAGGCACAGCCACTCCCTTATCAGACTACATAAAGACTCTGAACCCTTCCAACTCCAAAAAAGAGTAAGACAAGGTGATACCAGCTCACCCAAACTCTTCACAGCCTCTTTCGAGATGATCTTCCGTAACCTGGACTGGGAGATTTAAGGAATCAAAATAGACGACAAAAATCTGAGCAAACTCAGATTTGCAGACGACATCTTCCTCTTTGCAGAGAGCCTACACGACTCCCATCTTATGCTAGATGGACTGAATGAAGTAAACGAAGAATGCAAAAGTGTCAGCCTACACATGAACTTCAGTAAAACAAAAGTCATGTGCAGCAACCACATCGAGAATAAGAACATAACTGTCAGAATTGAAGGTGCAAAACTGGGAAAGTCGACCACTACATCTACTAACGAATCTCTATAAAACTTGCAAAAGAAGAAGATATCATGCAAAGAATCACCCTAGGATGGCAAGCCTTTGCCAGAGCAAGCTCAACCTTCAAAAACAAGACGGTTTCAATAATCCTAAAAAGGAGAGTATACAACCGATGCCTTCTCCCGACAGTCATTTATGGAGCTGAAATATGGAACCTAACCAAGAGACAGACCAACAAACTGAGAAGCATGCAGCGTTTGCCTGAGAGAATCATGCTCAACCTCACATGGATAGATCTCAAAACAACACAATATATCAGGAAGAAATTGGGGGTCCAAGACATCAAAGAAACTATTAGAAAACTCAAATGGCAATGACCTGGTCATTTTGCAAGAATAGCAGACAACCAATCGACATCACAACTCACAACATGGATCCCCAGAGACCAAATGCGAAATTGAGGCCGACAAAATACAAGATGGGGAGATGAACTAGACAAATTCAGAAAACACTGGCTCTGCAAAGCCCATGAGAGAAAAATGTGGCGGATCCTGGGGAAGGTCTTCGTCCAACGACAGATTTTAAAAGACTGCTGCTGATGATGATGAAGACAATCTACGTTTAAAACACCCTGGTCCAACGCATTTAGTTACTTTTACAATGTAAATTATACTAAAAGTCTAAATCTGTGTACACGTTTGCAGTCAGAGGTATGCAAATGAGACACACCTAACATATGCTAAGAGAATGCAAGAGACCATCGTGATTTACAGCATAATTATGGTAGTGTAGGGTCTGCATTCGTCTTCACTATTATCTATAACATGATGATGATGGCGATGAACTCTGAAGCATGTCCGGAAATAACACAATACAAATAAATGTTCAATATATACTGAATAATCCTGTTTGGTTTTGATTTATATCATTATATCACAATGGACGATTTATTCAGAAAGATGACGACTGAAAACTAATCGTAGAGCAGTCTCCATCATTTTTTAATTTGTTTTCCAATATTTGAAGATTTTGGATCCATTCTTGCCTCATTAGATTGCTGTAATTGTCTCTTAAACCGTGACAAAACGGGTCATATCGTTGTCTAGTAATTGTTCTATAAACAGAGTCATGTTGACCTAGATACTCGAGTGTTTCTTCTGTTAAGGGAAGGCACCCCCCCAATCCCTTTTCTGTAATTTCACTTTACGATTTCAGTTACTTGCGGTCAAACACAGAAATAAAGAATTCATTAATTTTATCTAATAATTTTATTGAATAATTGTTCTGAAACACAAGAGTAGTGCTTCCAGCCATTCGTATCTGCAACAATGAAACCGTGAAGTGCTTTCTCTGAATGAAAGGTGAAATTGCTATGATATATGGCAAGAACGAATGTTCTATCCATCACACGAATATTATTACAGAATATTGTTATAAATGTTTGATTTTATTATTAGCAATTGTTGTTATTCTATTACTATGACTTCAGCAAAACAAAGGTCATGTGCAACAACCACATCAGAATAGATACACAACGATCAAAATTGAAAACACAGAACTAGAGAAAGTAGACAGCTTCATCTACCTACGACAAGCTATCTCCATGAAATCCCCCAAAGACGAATAAATCAAGCAGAAAATCAATCTAAAATAGGAAGCCTTCGGTAGAGCAAGCTAGACCTTCAAGAGCAAGAAACCCCATCAGTTCTAAAAAGAGTATACAACCAATGCATCCTCCTGATAGTCACCTATGGAACTAAAAGCATGGAACTTAACCAAGAGACCGAGAAACTGAGAAGTATGCAACGTGCACATGAAAGAATCATGCTTAACATCATATGGAAAGATCATAAAACAGCAAACCATATCAGAGAAAAGATAAGAGTCCGAGATATCATAGAAAACTCAAATGGCAATGGGTTGGCCACGTTGCAAGAACTTCAGACAATAGATTGACATCACAACCCACAACGTGGATCCTCAGAAATCACATGCTAAACTGGAGCCTGCAGAATACAAGAAAGGGAGACAAGAACAAGACAGGTTCAGAAATCTATTGGCTCTGTGAAACCCTCCCCGATAGAGAAGTGAGGCGAATCCTGGGGAGGGTTTATGTCCAACAACGGACATTTAAAGAATGATGATGATGATGATGATGGGGATTAAAGTAAATGAAAAATATAGTGTATTTAGGATTTGATTTCATCCGATTAGGATCTTGGGATATATCCCATGTGACGATGCTGTCTAAAATTTGCAGGGTTTGCTATATTCCCAAACCTCTTCTTAGCAAAAAATTATTTGGGATCTTGTGATAAAACTAGCGAAGAACCAACCCCCACGGAAGGGATCTCCAGCTGATTCCTGCATGAGGCCCTAATAACAGTTTCAAGCTGTTTTTATGGTTACCATGATTCTACACATCTGTATCATTTCTGCAGCTTTCAGTTCAGGCAGAGATAAACGAAATCAGACTTTTAGTATTATAGAGATCGACGGATACATCGAAATAAGATCATTATTAACGGATAGATTGCAAACACAGACCCCCACATTAATATATATTTTCCTCATTCCCCAAAACACTAAATAAGGAATCAATAAAGCATAAATTTACATTGTAAATCAGCGCTTACATTTAAAAAGTAAATAGCTAAATGAATCGATCAATAACCCATTGGGGGATCTCGGAAAACTTGGTCTGGGTTTCCATTAGTACCCACAAAAAATGTGGTGACCACAGCACTAGCTATTCTTGAGTTACGCGATGCCAGATGGACGAAAAAACATTTAGTGAATTATAATAAGATAGTAATTTTACAGGTAACCGATATAGCGTTAAATTACATTGTAAATTTACCTCTCTCCTTTCAAGCTAATTAGTGGTGGAATTTTCAAAAATCAACTTTATAAAAACCTGTTCCATGGCCTCTCAGTAATCACAGAAAGGTTGGTGGTCATAGCTCCGATCATTCTTTAGTTATGTGATGACACACGGACAGAAAGTCATCCGGTAAATTATAATCATCATCTGTCTTTTAACGTCTATCATTGGACATAGACCTTCCCTAAGATTTGCCACATTTCACTTTTGTGGGCGTTGCAGAGCCAGTACTTTCTGAATTTGTCTTGCTCATCTCTCCATCTAATACTCTGCCGGCCTCGGTTGCGATTTTGACCTCTTAGGATCCATGTCGTGAGTCACGATGTTCATCAGTTGTCTGCCATTCTTGCATCAACCAACTGCCATTTGAGAATTTTAATGTATTCTATAATGTCCCTGACTCATGTTTTCTCCTGGATGTATTGTGCTGTCTTTTGGTCTGAGGTTGAAGATAATTCTCTCATGCGCACGCTGCACGCTTCTCCGTTTGCAGGTCTGTTTCTTGGTTAGGTTCAATGTTTCAGCTCCATAAGTGACTATCGGGAGAATGCATTTGTTGTATACCCTTCTTTTAAGAATTATTGCGATCGTCTTGTTTTTGAAGGTTGAGCTTGCTCTAGCAAAGGCTTGCCATCCTAGTGTGATTCTTCGCTTGATCTCTTCTTTTGAGGTTCTCATGGAGATTCGTTGTCCTAGGTAGACGTAGTGATCTATTTTCTCCAGTTCTGTGTCTTTTATTTTGATCCTAGTGTTTTTATTTCCGATGTGGTTGTTGCACATGCTCTTCATCTTGCTGAAGTTTATCTTACCATAATCTGCCATCCGGTAAATTATAGTAAGATAAAAAGAATACGTAAGCCTGAACGCTGTTAGACGCAAATCACGGGACCAAAAATACCCTCTAAAATCTCATTTTAGAGAGGAATTCTCCAAAACTAACTCGCTAAAATCTTTCCCGGGGTCCCCATTAGTGTTCACAGAAAATTTGGTAGTCATAGTTGATGTAGAATTTTCCGATGACGGACAGACATTTGGGGAATTATAGTACATAGTTCAATACTTTTTCCGGAATTTGATTTTTAATTGCTTTTTGAGAATCATCAATCGCCCTTCTTCATCAAGTGAACATAAAGAGACAATTTTTGAGCTTGAACACTTGTACTGGATTCAAAAGGAAGAAACTTAGTTATCGATAACAAGAGTTATCTTGAGCTTTTTTTTAAGTGTCTTTCAGTTGATCTCCTCCAGAAACGTTCTGTTTGTTTTCAATTGTTTTACTCATGCAGATGAACACCAATGTTTCAGCATATCTTTGATCAAAACAAAATCATGGGTGGGCACTTCCACTAACTGGTCACAGGTAGTGTTATGTCTTGAGTTGTACCATAAAGAATATCAGTGTATTTTGCCAAAACCGAAAAGACAGGATTTCCGCCTATGTCACGTATGGCTAAAAGACTGTATTTTTGCCTACGCCTAAAAGACTGTATTTCCACCCACGCCTAAAAGACTGTATTTCCACCCACGCCTACAAGACTGTTTTCTGACCTACGCTTAAAAGACTATTTTTTAGTCTATGCCTGAAAGGCTATATTTTCGCCTATGCCCAAAAGACTGTATTTTCGATTACGTCTAAAAAAATGTCTTTTCCTCTATGCCAAAAAGATTATCTTTCCTATCCCCGGAAAGACTGTCTTTTTTGGTCATTTACTGGCGAAGAATTTATCCCAGTGCTTTTACTAATTTTTGCTTCTCAAAAAAGTATCATCATTATCGGCCTCTTAAAGCCTGTTGTTTGTCGAGGACCTTTCGCAAGATCCAGCAATACTCTCGGTACGTAGCGTTACGGTGCCAATACTCTCTGAATTTTCTAAATTATCCCACCATCTTATTTTTGTCGGCTACAGTTTTGCATAAGTTCATGGGAGATCTACATTATGAGTCGTAATGTCCAGCAGTTATCTAATAGTCTTGCAACCCAGCTTGTTCCTTTCTATTTAACACCTCTAATGTGTTTTTATAATATCTCTGACCCTTGTTTGGTTCGTAAAATAACCTGCTGTTATGCGAGGGTAACCATTATTCATAGCTTCATTCAGGTTATTAAAACAACGAAAATTTTACGTCTCTGTTACCACGTTAATATCCTAGATGCTTGATAAAAACAAATCTGTTAATAGAGATACAAACAGCCAGAAACGTATCACGCATGGATCAGAAAACCGGAGGACATTTGTCTTGTCGAACTTCCTCCAATGCCTTTACCAAATCGGCATTTCATGACAAACGAAACAGAAGAAAAAAAACTCATTAGAATCTGTCAACGAAAGCTGTCACCAAAATTGCCAACATAAGTTTCTATCTGTTTTCAAGTTGGTCCGGTTGGCTCTTTATGTTTCGTGTGGAGCTAGAGGGCTGAATATTTGTTCCTAATGTTTCAAAAAACGTTTCCTCTTTTCTTCCTTTTTTTTTTTTTAATTATCCACCCCAATCTGTTTTTAGTGTGGCTTTCAATTTGCGATGAAAGTTTATGCTAAATTGATCCTTGGTTTTGTGCCGGCATTTTCTTTTGAACGTTCAGACTTTTTTAATGATCACTGTTCCAAAAATGCCAGAAAAGTTATTCACATCGTTGATCTCCCCTTTTTGCAATTTTTCAGTCAATCACTCCAAACACGGCATACTGCCAAAAGACGTTGGTCTCTTGACGGTTTCTATTGGGTGAGTAACCAGACGTGTTCTTTTTTGTATTTATTTTAATCAATATGATTTCGCGATCTTCAGGTTTGTTTGATCATAGGAAGAAAACAAGTTCCTATGCATATACTTATATAATGAACAGAGTGATTTTCATAGTTTTCTGTCTGTAGCCACGGGGTCTTCCACTTAAAGGTAATAATTCTGCTTATAGAAATATCTCCTACCCACTATTCGAAACAATCGACTGTTGCTAACTGCTCGGTCACATTGCACCTCCTATGTTGTTCCATCAGTGTGAGTTTGTGTGTATTTAAGTTGAAGTTATTTCACGTAAAATCATGTATATTTTCGAGCTTACAGAGATGTTCACTTCTGTAATGGCTCCTCATTTTGCATCAGACCTTACATAGCCCTGGTATGTGATATGTAAAATGGTGGCGAAAAGCACTCGGAATGGCGTCAATCACTTCACCCTTTGCTTTTTTGCATAGTTGGGGAAAGGGAAATCGATCCATGCCTTTCTCAAGAGAATTACAGTGGAGAGAGCACAAATTGACCCAGTCGGAATTCGAACCCGGCTCGCCGAGTCTATTCTACTTGCTACTGACCGCTTGGCCACGCTGCAGCTCCCAGGTGTTTCCCATTTGTGGGATTTCGTATATGTTTGCGTCAAGAGATTTCACTTTAAATCATTTGTGTTTCAAAACATACATAAATGTCTGCTTCTATTTTCACTGTTTCATTCATAGCAGGGGGAAGGGGTCATGGCTTTCCCAAGGGTATTAACGTGAGTGGACATGAACGGTTCCAGCTTGGGTTTGAACTTGGCACACCAAGTTCGCCCTTCCATTGTGTGTTGTGTATGTATGAGTACTTGATAGTGATTTTACGTTAATTTATGTATGTTACCAAATCTTACATGATTTTATCCTTGTGTATACTATAGTGAATCAAATCACAAACACTCTGGATAACGCGTACGTAACCCACAGAATATGCAATCAGAATTTATTAGCTATCGTTCCTATACGTATCAAGTTTTCTTCGGGACGGATATTAAAATTTCTCCTTTCTGTCCGATCGACGTCTCAAAAAAATAAAATATATCCCTGAGGCGAACGTCTTCCGTACGTAATTTACGTCAGAAAATGACGAGAAATGAATTTATGACAATTGAATTTTAATTGTTTTGTAACTTTATCAAGATATACTGACAAATTCTGCGTGAGACTCGTAATCATTTTTACTTGGGCAATTTGAGAATTGCCAATATGTCATCACCATCGAATCACCGTAGCCCAAAGAATCGTTCGACCAACCAGCAAAGTTGGCTACAGATTCTTCTCTCTTTGAGTGGCTATGTCCATCTATATGTCTGTGTTTGTGTGCACTCCCCGTCACTTGGTGGGGGCTAAGGCTGTAATCTTGAAGTTTTGCATGATTACTCCCCTGGGAATCATCTAAAAACGCTTCTTCGTTTCTTTAAAAGTGCTTTTTGGGGTCTCAACAAAGCCTGGATCTTGAGCTAGTATTTTTTTTTAAATAATTTTAAATGAAAGATCTATTTCCTTATACAATTATAGATAATTCTTCGGATAATTATTTTTGGCAGGGTATGGGATTCATCATCATCATCATCATCAGTCTTTTAGCGTCCGTCGTTGGACATAGATCTTCCCCAGGATTTGCCACACTTCTCTATCATGGGCGTCACGGAGCCAGTACTTCCTGAACTTGTCTAGCTCGTCTCTCCATTTTGCCGGCCTCGTAGATTTATGCAAAATATGAAAATATAAGTAAAGTGCATTTTGGCTGAAACCTTTCTTGTTACTGTTATTACATTTGGGTTTGGAGGAGAGCATCATTGCCCAATTACCCTCGTAGGACCTTCAGGAAAGGCACCCCGTCTAGTTATCTCTGTTATCTTTTCGCACATGCTTGTCTTTTATGGTATTGTTTAACTCCAGTCTAAACCTAGAATAGTCTGTTTTTCTACCATACAAGGACAACCCGAATGAGAAGATCAATCCCCAACAAATTTTGTCGAATAAAAATGGACGTTCTCCTACCGTGATTTGAAACTGCAATCAAAAGACATAGCCAAATTGACAAATTTTATATATCTACCCAAAGTCATGCTAGAAGTATGCAAAAGCTTATATCATTCAGATGAATAGATAAATAGATAAATTCATATATAGAATTAACATTTCCCTATCGTTATTTGAAATCAGAACAAACTGATTGGTAGGCGACTCTCTTACAGACTGAGTTAAATTGACAAGCCTTACATATCTGCAAAAGATTATCTTTCAGATACGCAGGCACTTATCGAATTCTAATAAATAAATACATTCATACTAATCTTTATTTATTACATATACATTAAAAAGTTTCAGTAATTAACTTCATTTGGAATTGGAGTCGGAGTAGAGTTTGACCCTGCAGCAATCAGACTTCTTTCCATCATTTTTGTCTTTATGTTTGCTTCATTGTTTCTCTTCTATTAAGATTCTCATCATTAGTCTTTTTATTTATTTCATTTCTGTTTTATGACTGCATCAACTACTTTGCTACACGTCAAATAAATTCGAAATTTACGACTTCCTCTTGCCGACACTCAAAACCATATTCATTAGTTCTTTCAGTTTAAGGAATTAATCAATTTTCTTCAGTCTTGGCGAAAGCGTGGGGTGACTAAGTGAATAACAGCTCGGATAATGAACTCAGCTGAACCAGGTTCAAACTCTGTGCAGGGTAGCTCATGTTCCCGTTCGAGTAGCGCAGGGGGAAATGAGTTATACCCCTTTGGGTGCTATGTAGAAAACCTTAGATCTGCTAATGGACACGCTTGGGTGAGACTACCAGTCCTTAGTCTGACACCATGTCTCAAACGTTGAACAATCGAACTCATACCGCAATATATATATATATATATATATATATATATATAACTAGCTCGGGGTATATACTAAACTGAAGCTTAGTTTGGCACAAGACCACAACTGAAAAACCAATGACGTACTGTATTTCACCTTATATAATATGCATTTTCCCTGGAAACTTTTAGCTAAAAAAACCATGTGTGCGTTATATGAGGAAGCAATGTTATACATAAATGTATATACGGATAATGCATTTTCATTCCAACCTGAAACACAATCAGGAAGGGTAGATTTATCAATGGTAAAGGATTATACACACCATAAGCTGTATAAGCAAATTGTTCAGCCATCTGTCGGACCACATATGTCCATTTCTTTGATACATACTGTAGCGTTGAAAGTGACAAAATAGACCGAGAATAAACGAGACGAGAATTTGGGATGAAGGCGTTTACTTAGCCTTTGCCTTATCGGTGGACTCTTTAGTGCATCGTGAAGCAGCTATCAATCCGTGGCAGGTTCGATTCCTACAGCAGCTCCATTTTCTGTAATTGTTTATTCTATTTACGTGGTCTCATTTGAGTGATATACTAACGGCGTAACGAAAGGAAATCATTTAAGATAAGTATCGATATAATATAACGCAATTTATAATTCAAATAAGAGTTTAACTTCACTGTCATGGTAAACACGTGTTCAGGTTTTTCTCACACAAAGCCAGATGGGTGAGGCACCATCAGAAGTGATGGTCTGTTTGGCTAATTTGCTAAGTGCTACTCCAATTCGAGGCACCCTCAAACATTGGGAATGGTTACATCCTCAAAACAATGGAGTTAACGTAAAAATATTCAACAAAAGCCAGGGGCAGATAACTGGTGCCTTTTTTATTATAATGGGGCCAACCTAAGAGTTTTTTCACTGTTCGATCTTGGGTATTATTTCTGTCAGTGTAAGACCATACCGATGCCTCAAAAGACCATTACATGTTGTTAGGGGAAATGCAATTATACATCATCAGCAGCAGCAGCCTTTTATCATCCGTCGTTAGACATGGACCTTCACCAAAATTTACCACACCTCTCTATCATGGGGGTCGTGGGGCCAATACTTTCTGAACTTGTTTAGTTCATTCCATTTCATATTCTGCCGGTCACAATTTTGCAAGTGATCTCTTCAGAGACATATTGTGAGTCGTCATGTACAGCATTTGTCTGACATTCTTGCATCATGACCTGCCCGTTGCCATTTGAGTTTTCTTATGAATTTTCTATCCCAGATTCCTGTTTTCTCCTTAATATACTGTGCAGTCTTGTGATCTCTCCATGTGACGTTGAGCATGATTCTTCCATGTTCACTTTGCATGGTTCTCAGTTGTAAGGTAAGTCTCTTGGTTAGGTTCTATGTTTCAGCTCCATAGGTGACTATCGTGAGGATACGTTGGTTTTATACTCTTCTTTTTAGGATTAATGGGATTTTCTTGTTCTTTAAGAATGCGATTTCTAAACCGAAAGCCTGCCAGATTGAAGTGATTCTCCACTTGATCCGTTGTTTTGAAGATTCCATCGAGATTTTTTGTTCTAGGTAAATGTAGTGGTCTACTTTCTCCAGTTCCTTTCATCATTGCGTATTCGTCTTCACCATGTGTGTTGTTCGTGACATTTGTTTTTCTAAAATCAAGATTCCTCCACAATCTAGAAATTTTTTGATGTTTTCTGCTCTATTTCAAAGGTTTTTCCAATGGAAAACACCGGTGATGTCATAAATAGAATATATCTTTCTTCGATGGGATTTTTTTTCACGACTTTAAATTTTAAGAATACAGTTGTTCACTAATTGACTGTGATGGTCAATCTCTCTTTTTTTATCTATTTATTGGGTGTATTTCAGTGTTACTGATTTAGATGTTTGTTGTTATTTCTTTTTTTTTTTGAATTTTTCAGTCTAATGTTGTCAATTCAAATGTTATCATCGGATTTAGGAGTCGATTATTTACTGATACAGACGTTGATTATTTTTTTTTTTTTTCATTTTAGATTTTGGAATCGATTCTCATATTCAAATGATTGAAACGAAAAGAAACATCTAAATTTTTAACATGACTTTTTTTTCTTCAATTTTTGGGTTTTTTTCTTTTTCGCTTTTTTTCCAATTCTTTTTCATCTTTTTGTTCATAACTTCTTTCTTTTTGTATCATATCCATTTGATCATTCATTGTTCAAAATATTTTTCCACGATGTTTATAGTTTTTCTCCCGTATTTCACATACATCAGTTTTACTCAATATTCATTGATATTAACCGAAGTTTTCTTTGTCAATCACAAAACCAAATCGAGGGAATGGAGGTACGAAGAATGTGTTGCGCCAATCTTTCAAGAAACTATGAACCTTTCTATGTTAAGAATTATAGAACGAACTGTACTGCATGCGTTGCCACAATAGGATAATTTATCATCAAACGTTGCTGTTAATGTTTGAAATTTCTGCTTGATATCAGGGTTTTTTTCACTTTGTATCAACGGAAAAAGAATTCGATGAAAATGACTTTTTTTGTCGTGACGGATATCACATATTACACCTGAAGAAGGCCTCTGAATGATTCGACCGAAACGTTATGTTAACATAAAAAATGAGAAGAAAGATTGTCCCAAAATAAGGTTGGAATTAACATGTTTGTACTGAGCGTGTAATTATTAATACTACTCATGACATATGCACAAAAATTAATGTTTGTTTCATGGCAAAACATCCACTCTCATAATATATATATAATGTGTGTGAGAGAGAGAGGGGGGAGATAACAGCAGAAGGTTAGCTAACCGTGTGGGATAAAGAAATTTGACTGGGGAAGTCGCAAGATGCTGATAATGTGATCAACTGTTGGTAAATATGCATAAAAAGTTTTATTAAATATTCATTATCGAAGAAAATTGAAGCACAGATTGCGAAAGGTGCAAAAGTGAGTAAATCGGTTTGAATACATTCAGTGTAATCTCGAAAAAAAACTGATCACTTGGGAATGGAGCCGAATCCTAATTTTTCAGTTCAAATCGGCTCCAAAGCAGATATTTGATGAACTGCTTATTTGATTACACAACAACATTTCCCTCTTTTCCTATTGGTCAGAAAGATTTACTTAGTTTCTGATTGGTTCGAAATGATGGAATTCGAATTCTTGCAAACTGAAATCCTACTTTAACGCAAATTTATTCTTAAACAATTGATTTTTCATGCTGAACGATACATGTTTCCCAAAAATAAAATGTAGTTCATCAAAACATAGATACGATCTACTCATATAAACAAAAAGATAACCACAACGGTAATTGCATTGATCGAATGAGTTGAGAATATATCTTAATGGCAACTGAATAATAAAGCGGATTTGAGTCAGAAAAGACAAGCGTATCTTGCTTTATTGATACACTGGTTGTTTGAATGATTCGTTTTGTGGTTCCCCTTTGATTGACGGAATATACAAATATTGTTTTCTATATTTAAGCAACGTTCTTCCTGGCGAATATTAAATTGGTCACTATCCCACGCGGCGTAATATTTTGAAAATATCATACTTACTCGAAGGTGGAGCGTAGGCTCGTGACTGACTGACCCATGTTCAAATGTAAATACGTCCCCCATTAAATTTTAAAACCCTTTGATTGAGGATGGCAGGAATTTCAGTCATTGCAGTCCCATGGCTCAATTGCAAATAAACTGAATTTCCGCCATGTTATCGTGAGCCTACTACAGAGAAGCAGTGTATACACCATGTTTATTTCAAGTTCTCCAGGGAAGGTGAGAAGAAGGCAAAGAGCAGATAGTTTGCTTGGTTACGGTAATGACTTAGTGAAAGAAACGTGATGGATGACATTATTTTCATCGGAATTAAGTACATATATATATGTTTTTGTATAGAAAACATAATCTATTTCAAACCACCTCATATATGTTAACACCTATCCATTAAATACTCGGCACCAGCTCTCCATTCTAATAAGAGAAGCTCACAGCCAAGAATACTTTTCTTGAAACCTGACTGTTTTCACCCTGACCTTCCCTCTCACTGCTCTTATTTATTTCGTACGGGCCCTGGTACAAAACCCTCTTACTCCTCCTCTCGGAGACCCTTCTTATTTCAGACCAAACTTGATTCTCGCCTAAACAGATACAAAGCCTCTCTTCTGACTCCTACCAAACAACCCACAACACCTAAAATCGTTATTTCTTTATCAAATCTAAAACACGTAAGTAGCATACAATTTTCTCCGTGTCGCTACAAGTTTCTCTGAAAAGGATGGCTTGCATCCATCGAAGTGCATCGAGACATACCCGCGTGATGATAATTTTTTCCGAGATTCAATTCTCGCTTCTCTCTCAAATCTTTCTCTTCACCTTCCAATCGTCGTTTATATGTATGTCATGGCATTTTATGTTGTGAAGTGTGTCCATATCAGTTCACCCTATTATGATCGACTTACATCCATATCGAATTGAGTTGATACTAGCATAAAGCATTCCAGACGCAAGTGGACAAATGGATGTTACAGTAAAATCCTCAACTCCGCAGTATCAACGTCTACTCCTTTACCTGGCCTGTAATAATAACACTGGTGAAATAAAGTAGCATCTAATTGTATTTTCACCCTTTGTAAGTGATTTAATAACTCTGACATCAGCCAATTCAATTTTATTGGAATGACGTCACAACACATATAACTTTTCTTATTATTATCCTTACGTGGGCTACAGTATCAACCATCCCTACCCATGGCCCACGCACCTCGAGTTAAGGAAGAAGGGAAGTGTTAATTGAAATATAAAGAGAACAAAGAAAGAAGGAAAAGCCTTATGTGGTATATGAAATGGAATTAGCGGCAACAAGCAACACAAGGTGACGTCACTTACTTCAATGGTAAAGAGCTTTAAACATGCAATGGATGATTTGCAATTGATAACTTGCAGTGGACAAGGGTTCTTATCTTGCTATCGATAACTTGCAGTGGACAAGGGCTCTTATCTTACGATGGATAACACGCAATGAACAAGAGCTGACAATGAATTTTCACTTCATTGTGATTGTTGGCAACTCAGTTTTACCTATGAGATAAGGTTTTTATTTTGGAGTGGATACCTTGCAATGGTCAAAAACTTTTATTTTGCGATGGATGACTTCATTATGTGCTCTCTTGTCCATAGCTGGATTCATACCTTTCTCAAGGGTGTCTGTGTGCAGTAATCACAGATTTCACTCGGTATTCAAACTCTGCCTATTGATTCTATTTTCTGCATGTTTGTGACACTGGTAGTGGCTTTAATTTCACGATTTCTGTGCTTCTTTTAGTTTTTAATTCGTTCAATAAAGTTTGTCATTAAAGTGACCACTGTGCCTAGCTCTTGCAGATGACTGATATTTCAGTCGTTGCTGTTTCACGGTCAGCTCCCTTCTATTTTTTTTCCTTTTGATTTTCCTTTCTATTGTGGTTACTCAGTTCTATCAATGAGACAGGTCTTTTATCTTGAAATGGATAACTTGCAATGAACAAGGGTTTTTATCTTGCGATGGATAATTTGCAATGGAGAATAAGTTTCTGTTATAGTGGTTGATGGCCACTCAGCTCTACCTGTGAGACAGGGTTTTTTTCATCTTGGTACGGACATCTTGCAATGGACAAGGGCTTTCATCATGCAATGAATAATTTACAACGGACAAGAGCTTTCATCTGGCAATGGATAATGTGCAATTGTCGAGAGTTTTAATCATGCAATGGATAACTTGAAATTTATTAGAGCTTTCATCATGAAATCGATCATTTGCAATGAACAAGGGCTTCTATCTTGGAATGGATAACTTTTACTGTTCATTGCATTCTATAGTTTATGGGTAAACTATTCTGGTTGTCTGACCGCCAGCACCGATCCTTTTTTCCCCCGTCCATCGCGACACGATTCTGCCGATGGCTTATTTTCCCAATTCGACATTCCAATGGCTTCGAAAAAAAAAGAAAAAAATATTGCAGTTATTTCTGTTATTTCTATCAGTGTTATTGTCTCAGTAATATTAGTGGGGAGTGCAGAATGACCGAGCTGATAACGGCTCAAAAATGGACTCGACGAGTTACAACTCTGGCTGGGACATCATGAGTTCATTTTGTGTTCACTCTGTGTTACTTCTCTTGTGACATAGACCTTAAGACGATAATTACCCATTTTGATTTCACTTTGCACTGATACCCTTGTGAAATAAACTCACAGGCAACAATATACAAAAGAGTAATTCTAAATTGATATAGTAATATACGCCATTCTCTGTGTAACATTCAGCAGAGTTATCAGATAAAAGCAATGGTTCTTCGTAGGCAAATAGAATACTAGAATTCTGCGATACTCCATCTATTTCTGTTGAATAATATAAAAAGCATACGAATTAAAATCTTAATCATAAAACTAATGATCTACGTATTCAATAAAACATAAAAGCACCACGGCTGCAATCAATCAAGAAACATATATATATCTATGAATATTCTACCATAAAAGGAGGGTTCAACTTAAAGGTATAATGGTAGGCCACTGCCTCCCTCCCCCCAGTATTGGTAAAATTGCATCAGATAGAGTGAATGACGCAACTTTTGGTGATTGTCACCTCTAAGTCTATTTCACATGTTGCAAAAGTATCAAGTAATGTTATCTGTGGAGCCTAAGCAAGGGCGGTTGAAGCTGTTGCCTGCATAAGGGCATTACTTTCTACTTGAATATCATTATTCCTCACGTTTATATGTTTTTTTACTATCTCCCAAAATAGAGCCATAGTAATCACTTTCTCTTCAAAAAAGATATTTCCAACGTTTTATAATCCTGTGTTATCCATATACTGAATTCCTCACGTTTATAATTCGTGCTTTTTTCCAGAGGTTTTGAGCTGAAAAAATATTAAGTAGAGTATTATCTGCAAAAAGCATAATAGTGGGACATTTTCCTGTTCATTGGATATAGAAGGTCTGTTAGACTGCCACTATTTTTGTGATGGTGGTCGATAATAAAGAAAAGTGAGAACATACTTGACGGATGGCAATTGTGGCAGTAATTTACAATTTTCTTTCAATCACATCTTTTACGGTCAATTTAACTGAAAAAATTATACGAACGTCATCATCTTCAGTCTTTTATCGTCTGTCGTTGGACAGAGACCTTCCCAAGAATTCGCCACACTTCCCTCACCCGGGCGTTGCAAAGCCTATGCTTTCTGAACTTGTCTTGTTCATCTCTCCATTTTTGCACTCTTCCAACCTCAGTTTTGCATATGATATCTCGGGATCCATGTTGTGAGTCAGGATGTCCATTGGTTGTCTGCCATTCTTGCAACATGACTAGCACATTTGAGTTTCGCAATAAGTTTTATAATGTCTCGGACTCCTGTTTTTTCCCCAATATATTGTGATGATTGTTCTCAGTTTAAGGGCCAGTCCCTTGGTTAGGTTCCATGTTTCATCTCCATAGGTAACTCTTCTGCTTAGGGCTAATGGGACTAACATTTTCTGGGAAAATATGCTAGCAGTCGACACAATGATAACGAGGCATGATGAATATCTCTAAATGCGTGCCCATACAATTACAACACAGCGTAACACAATAACTCCAAGCAATATAAGTATTTTTTCTATGAGATAAAACAAATTTCTGTTCATAAATTCAAATAACTCAGTGGTTTCGAAACTGGGGTTCATGGACCACTAGAATTCACAGGGGCCCAAATCAATGTTCCCTCTAAACTTAACCTTTGAAACCTTGTGACGGAGAAATAATATATACAGCTATCTAAAGAACATAATTATTGTGCACAGACCAGTACCATATCATCATCATCATCATCATTGTTTCAACGTCCTTCCCCACGATTCACCACACTTCTCTATCATGGGCGTCACAGAGCCAGTACTTTCTGGATCTATCTAGCTCGTCTCTACATCTAATATTCTGCCTGCGTTGGTTGCGCATGTGATCTCGGGGGATCCATGTTGTGAGTCACGATATCCGTCGGTTGTCCACCATTCGTGCAAATGGCCAACCCACTGCCATTTGAGATTTTTAATGGATTCTATGATGTCCCTGACGCCTGTCATTTTCCGGATATAAATTCAAATAAATATGATCGATTCAGAATAAATATGATTTTTAAAGGTAAAATTGTTCGTGATAGCTGTATAAAAACAGAGTGCTAAAACTTAGGGTCCGACAGGATATTCCCTCGATAAACTGGGTTCTTGGGCTTTTAAAGTTTCAAAGTGAACTAACTCGTGAGCATCTCACTTTCGTACTCTTTGTTTATAGCCAGTTGCACCATAGTTTTTCTACACTGGTTCATTTATATCTAGTGTCCATTATGAGGACGAATTATAATTAAGAGGTTTAGCGAGATTTGAGATTAATTTTACATTTTCCAACTCTCTGCAAACATTTTGGTAATCAAAGAAGAGAACGCGGAGTATAAACAGATAATACAATTTTCATTAGAGATTAAAGCTTAATCAGGGTGAAGATTATCCGTAGAAGCTGATTGTGCATGGAGAATCATAATAAGAGCCGTATCTGCTACACATATTGTATTAGTAGCAGCCATCCGCCCCTCTTTCTCCCTACCCTATTATCACACTACCTGACTTTCATTTCTTCCCTCTCCTCTTCCTCTTTACTTTCTTATTGAAGTACTTGACTTTATTTTCTGCCCTCTCCCTTCCTACTCTCTTAAAAACTACATAACTTTATTTTTGGACATAAAGCACGTGCCTGCAGTATCATTGGGAGTTCTTCTGACATGCACAATTCTTTGCAGATTTCGTAGGAAGACATTCCTCTATCTCTAATCCGTGGTGCTTAATAACCAGTCGTTGAATATAAAACGACATGTCCGTTGCTATGAAAAGAAACAAAAATAAGATGGAAGATAAACTAGGCGAATAACGATGATAA
>OY735237.1:8274239-8291739 GCA_963457665.1 Thysanoteuthis rhombus
CAAATCTCCACGAATGGCCGACCAACCAGCCGAGCAGGCTACAGATTGTGACTTTGAGTTTTCGTATGTGTGTGTGTGTCCGGGCGCTATTAGTCATATTTCAAGGCTACAATACTGAAGATCCCCATGGGTACACCACTAGGCATCATCTAAAAACGTTTTTTTTTTTGCTTTGTTTTTCAAAATATGTTTTGGGTATATATTATCATTTTACACCAACAATGCCCAATTTTTAGATTATTTTGGATAAGAGATTTTATTGATGAATTTAGATGATAGATCTATTTTTTAGATAGTTTTTACTTGATAATTTTCCGTACACGTTACGGGCTAAGTTTATTCATTCATTTTAAGTACGGATATTTTATTGTAAATGTTATTACATTATGCCAGCATTAGCGATATAATATGCACAGTCAAGCTATATTTCGGAAGAGCTCTTTGCTATTGCTTGACTTAATATCAAGCTTTACAAAGCCAGCACCAAGCGAAGGAAATAAATGCAGAATGTAGTTATCCAAAGCTTATTCAGCTACACCAGTCAATCCCAAAACAATGCTAATGATTTCACCGTGCTACGCGATTTTGCTTTCAGGTAATTTCTGATTTATTATATCTAAAAAGAATGGCTATTATTTCCTTCAAAATTTTCTTCTTTAGACAGGACTGTGATGATCACCTGAAATTGGTTTTTGTTTTGTTTTTTTACTCAGTAAAAATGTGTAAAACTGCCTGTTGCCCAATTGGAAAAAATATCACGGTCCCGATCAAGACGTCAAATTCGGAGGGAATAAATGACATGTTCAATACCTTTTAGAAATGATTAATGAGAAAGTAACACTTGTTACCAGAGAACAAAAAGGTGCACCAAGAAGTTGCATGGTATTGATAATCATTCATTGGGTTGATCAGTCTTGGTGCAAGACTACATCTGTTAACAGCGAGCAAAATTTTAGCTCCTCATGAATCAGTGATGTATCAAATATTGTACTGTGAGCCACTGTTCATGGAGCTAAAATAATTGAGGCTTTGTTTAATCAGGATTAAGGTCAACAGTTTTATGAATGCCTAAAAGGTTTTCGTTCAAATTAAATTTGAATGGGTTTGTACTGCACATAAGAAAAGTAGGATAGAGAAAATGGGTAACAGAAGCAGATTTTTTATTCACGTCACACTACATATAATTCTTTTTTCGAATCAAATCTAAATATTTAAAAAGTAATATAACGTGATGAGAAAAGTTCATAACTTAAGAAGTTGAAATATTCTAACATCTAATATTGTAAGCGTTACGTTATGACATATGTCTCACAGGAAACACAAATAGATACCCACCCCTTGGATACAAAGGAAAATGTAGCAAGACTTCAGAAAACCAGTCAATGTCCATTTTCAGACGGTTGTTTTTTTAATCTTTTTGCAGCTTTACATTATTGATTCGAACAACCGTGGCCATCAAAGATGGTAAATGGTTTCTATTCTTTTTATACTTTACATGTGCGTACTTTTGTTTGTTCGTGTATTCCAGCACTCCTGGCCACTCTTTTCTGTCTACAGACTTGATAATTGGGATCAGTGCCCCACTAGATCAATTCTTAGTATTTTCTTTTTTTTCTAATTTTTTGAAGGCTTTATTCTGATGGGTATTTTAATAACACCTAAATTCTCCAGAATTTAGATGCTTCTTGATGTTTTTGGTTTCTTCTCTATTTTAGATGGTAACCTGTGGAAAACACCTGCGATGTTGCAAATAAAATTTATTCTGGCCACAATTATTTTCGATGGAATTCTTTTTACATGACTTCAAATTTTAACGCTACGGTTGTTCAGTTTTTAACTTCAATGGCAGGTCATCAATTTGAACAACCTACTTTCTTTTTCTTTTCTTTTTTTTCAATTTTAGGGAAACAATTTTTTTTAAACCAATTGGAAACAAATAAGTTTATCATAGAAACTGCGTCTGTTCTTTTTTTCTTTTTTTTCTTTTAGAAATTAAAACCTACTCCTTAATTCGACAAATGAAATTACCCCTTCTGGCACTCAATTTATCCTATTTTGTATTTTACATGGGTGTGAGTTTGTTTTTTTTATTCTTGTTTATGTATTTCAGCTCTTCTGTTCGTACCCTTCTGCCTACAAACTAAAAGATTTTGTTTCATTTTTTGAAAAAAAAAAAGTGTTTTAATAAATGGGCAAAAGATAATTTTATCATAGAAACAAATATTGCCAAATGCTATCAAAATTGTGTAAATAACGTCGCAGGTTTTTAACAGTCTGTCCTTTTCCTTGCATTTTTTTTTTTTTTTTTTTTGCCAGAAATCAGAACCTGCTCCTAAATCCGATGAAGGGAGCTACCCATCTGACACTCAATTTACCAAAATAAATTACTTGGATGCTTCCTGTCGTTGAATCTGATAAACTTTGATTAATGAGGATGCAAGAAGCTACTTTTATGTTATGTTTCTCCTTTTTTTTAGTTGTGTCCAACTGACGCTTTTCGGCCGATCGGGCCCAGTTATGTTAAACAACCGAAATAGGAAGGGAAAGAAAATGTGATGTCATTAAAGGGCATGAAACCATTTAAAGATGTGACGTCATTAAAATGACATCTTGTCCGATTAATTTTTTACCAGCTGCTAATGATGTCAGAATAAAATGTCTAAGGTCCACATTTTCGTATTTTCAAAAAAGCCAATAATGGCCAAAAAATAAAAAAATGGCCCCAAATCCAAAAATGGCCATTTACACTTATTATTGAAAACAACAATTGCTGGATATTTCCATATTACATTATTGCACTCGTATCAGAATCAATCAACCCAAAAGAAGAATTCTTGTCCCTCTTTTTCTCCCTACTCCTTTTCCTCTTTCAACTGCTACCACAGGCTTTTGTTTTTGTAGTTATTGCTTGTATATTCATTTCTCGTCGTTCGCAGCCAAGTCATTCAGAGATTCCAGGGTGGGTTGGCCTTTGGTCTGCGTTATTGAGCATGATGTACAGCTTGGTCTCTTCCTATGAGGATTAATATGATCACTACGGGCTGCTCTTTACTCAACTTCTTATAGCATCTGGTAGAAACAGTTGGTCACTTATCTAGCCACTGGCCAGGCTCATCGTTACCTTCCTTCGGTGATTTTACGAGAACCAGTGTATCCAACGCGATTCGGCCGTGTAATTATTGCCGAGCAAGGCAAAAATGCAGAATGGAATCCGCTGAGATATATAACCGCAACTATTTGTCTCTTTTTTTTCACTCTCTTTTACTGTACGTTATTACAAGTGGGGTAACGAATTAAAATAGGAAAGCATGTTTACATTCTGAAAGGAAGAAGAAGAAGAAGATAGGATAAAATCCTCTGCACCTCACCATCGACTTTAGCAACAATCATACAATCCACACAATTCTGACAGGCACGTCTCGCTGGCTAGCAATCTGGCAAACTGTCCGAGCCGCTTGGTCAAAGTGGCCGCTGTAGCGACTAATGGTCTTGGTGGTGCCACCAGGAGAGGTGACCGCTTGGCACTCGGGGTTCACAGCATGGAAATATTATCACGAAGAGGGCGAAACGCTGGGCCATTTGACAGGACGTGTTCGAAACGGAAGTCGAAATGTCACCGGATATGCCGGCAATGACCAGTTGAAAAGATGGGCGATGATCGGTCTCCAAGGTTTAGAGTTACACTCTCGATCTAGTCTGGACATCTCAACTCATATATCATCCTGCCATTCCAATCGTCGATGAATAAGCAAGGACGAGAGAGATAGAATAGGTCGCGTAAATCCCAGAGTCCGGCTCGTTTGTCGTCGCATTTTAGTTGCTATATTAAAGGAGGTAGCACTTCGTCAACAAGTGGATAAAAAGGCTGTTCAATCCTTAGCAGAAAGCGGCCTATTCTCACAGGTTGGCATCGCACTAGGCTCCGTCATAAAATGCAGATTTTTCAATAATATAATTGAATGTTGAACCTGAATACTCAGCATGCACTTTGTCCGATAAGACTCTCAACAGAAACTATCACGTCATCATCTTATTTGGCAGAATATCGTGTTGGTGATGATCAATTAATAACTTAGAAAAATGTGAAATCATTGGATAAGTTGTTTTTTCCTTGCTTTCTGTTAGATGGTGGTCACCAAAAAAAATCAAAGTTTCAAAAAAGAGGCATGAACGCTGCTGGACACAAAGTAATAGTGCCAATTAAGCACGAACGTACGTTACAAATTGAACAACTAGTACGAACCTATTTTGGGGGGTTAAAAAAATAACATACACTTAATGTAGACATAATAAGGTGTAACTGTTTATGTTCTCAGCACTCTTTTTCCATTGGTGCGTCTAGTACGCTGACATATGCATAGCCAGCCAGACCTAATTAAAAACTTTAGAAACATGTTCATGTTGACAGTTTTGGTTGAAGGTTTCTAATAATAAGCTATTTGTATTTACCTTTTCATTTATGTCTCCTGTCATGCTAAGAGACGCAATTCATCTACGTCATCATTAAATAGATTACCATAAGATAACGTACAAGAATTTAATCTAAAGAACGATAAGAAATAATAAAAGGAAAAAAAAAACCAATCAGTATTCCAAGGGAACTTATGAATCCCCCTATCCATATTTGCTTTTTTTTACCTCTTGAATTAAGCAGTGGTTGTAGTAAAAAGAACAAGTTACCTTGATGAAAATACTACCAGTACAGTCTGAATCATGCATGCATGATTTTTAAAAAAAGGTCTGATTAGTCACCCGATGGGGTGATCAATTTAAAAAAATGAAAAAAGGTGTTATCAATCAATAAGTTGATTTTCTTTCCTTTTTTGAGCTGTGATCACTAAAAGTATGAAATTTCAAAAACAACCGTGAACGCTGCTGGGCACAAACTAAGAGACCATTTTAGTATACACTTTCTTTATAAATTTAACCCTAGTACGAAAGGTTAAAAAGAGGTTAAAACAGAAGCATTTCCTCAACTAATTGAGGAGAGTGTGTGTGCAAAATTTCAAGTTTTTACAATGAACAGTCAGGGCAAGACGAAGTACATAGATACATTGTGTGTGTTTTAACAAATAAATAAATAATAACAAATGAATATATACAAATATTAGAGTGAACATTTTTTTTTCGTGACGACTAAATATTAAAAGTAGAATTAAATCTCAAACTTTCCTACATGGTTCCATTTTTTTAAGATCAGAAAATATTTGAAGAAGTTATCAATTACTGCGAAATCTGAAAGTATAAAACTAATCAGTTCAGCTTAGTTAGAGTACATTAAAAACTATTTCAAAAGTTATTTCAATGAATTTCCTTATGTGCATATTTTGAATAAGAAAAGAAACATTGAATTCAACCCGCTCTAATATTTGCCCTTTTGGCGAAACGTCGATCGGCCTAGCGACTGGGAATCAATTTTTAATGAATTGAAATTAGCAGAAACAAAGTAGTCATAGCTTAAACAAGGAAAAAGGTTGCAACTTGTGGAACATGTGCCTCAGGTACTACACGAACACATTTTATTGGCAAGCGGGGGATAGATTTTCTGTTAATGATTTTATAACAACTATCGATACGTCCAAGTCTGTTATTTTTCGATTTCAAATGGATTTTAAATGTTGTTGCAGTAGCATTACTAGTTGTGGTGTTAATAGTAAGAAGAAGAGGAATAGTTCCTCCGAAAATAAGGCTAAAAAAATGAAAACAACCAGTAAGTTTAAATTAAGGTAAGGTATAAGTTTTTTATCAATAATTTATTCTGGAGTCCCAGCACTTTAAGTGGATGTATATAAGTTAGCTGGAAATTGAAACGTTTAGCCGATTTTAGCCATTCTTGCAGGCCATTTTAGTTATTGATAACAAACCATACTTCACAACACTAAAAAATCAAACGTTCAATACGTCATCTATTGATGATACCACGCCTCTTTTGACATAATAGTAGTTGCTAAATAAAACACAAACCTCCCTCCGTCCGATTTCTGCTGTTTGGTACCGACCAGCTGATCGACTGAAAAGTGTCTTATAGAGATACGTGGGTACATCTAAAAAAGAAAGTTTTTGTACTTTTTACGAATTTCTTGTTATAAACAAAATATATAACTACTAAAGCTATCCCATTCAAACAGTTCAGAAATAAGTGATTGTCTAAACAGGCTCTAAAAAATCTTTCAAGCATTTTGTTCTTTTTCTTCATAAAATAATTTGTAAAATACAAATGATGGAACAGGTCATCACAGACAATAACTGAACAACCGCAGTGTTAAATTTTAAAATCTAGTGAAAAAAAATCCATCCAAGAATAAATAGGGTCAGCATCAATGCTACTTATGACATCACTGGCGTTTTCCACCAGAAAAGGTAGGAAAAAAACGTCGAGAAACGTCCAGATTCTAGAGAGTCCAAATGTTACTTCCACTGGGAAATACCTCAAACGGAGTAAAAAAAAAAAAAAAAAAAAAAAAAAAAAACATCAACAAATATCTGAATATCGAAAATCTATTTGTTATTAATAAATACGTCAGAATGACGCAAAAAAAAATCAAAAACTTTTTTCCTCAAAGAAATACTGATGCCAAATTTCTAGTCCGTAGACAAAACAGTTCGGCCAGCGCTGGAACACACACACAAACACATGTACATATTAAAAAAATAAGTAGACCCATTCACCATCTTTGATGGCAACGGTTGTTCAATGATTATCTGCAGGTCAAAAATTCCCACGTGTCCGTGAGATGTTTTCAGAAGAGTTTCATTCTTTGGAGTCATCAACAGTCTTTTATCGTCCGTCGTCTGACATTAACCCTCTGCAGGATTCGGCACACCTCTCTATCGTGGGTGTTTCTGAGCCTGTTCGGTTCGTCTCATCATTTCATATTCTGCCGAAACCAATTCTATATTCAATCTCTGGGGAACGATCTTGAGAGTCATGATGTCCACTGGTTGTCTGCCCATTGTCATTTGGGTTTTCTAATGGTTCCGATGATGTCTCTGACTAATGTTTTTCTCCTAATAACCAATGCTGTCTAATGATCTCCCTGTGTAATGTTGAGCATGATTCTCAGTTTGAGGGCCAGTCTATTGGTTAAGTTCCATGCTTCAGCTCCGTACACGCTCTCAAAAAGGTCTGACCCAGCCCCTGGCCAGAAGAATGATTCTCAAACGGAGAGAGCTTGGCTCCGAAGGTGGGTAATTTCTCTAAAAAGGGAAAATTTTAACCAAAAGAAGAATTTTGATTTTCAGTTTCATGGAAAGTATAACGTTGAAAATATTACTCTTAGGTTGGTGCAAAAATAATTGCTTTTTTTTGTTAGTTTAAACTTTATATATATATTAAGCATCATTAAACTATCTTCATGGAAAGAAAAACGTTTTAAAGCACGATCTTCGCTCTATCTATTTCAACTGAACATTTTCTTTCTAATTTCTAATATTCTTTCTGGTTAATTTTCGGCTGTCAAATCCGAAATAGGAAAAATCAAGCAATTTTGTTGTACAAGTTCAAAATTGGACGTAAAACAATGGAAACTGCTCTCAATATAAACCAGGAATTTGACCAGGGGACCGTATAATTAACGCTCCTGTGGATGACACAATATATATATATATATATATATATATATATATATATATATATATATATATATATATATATATGTATGTATATTCATGAAGATTGTATGAAATAGATCGATAGATAGATCAATGAAAAGGGTATTATATGCTTAGATAATAATCATATGCGATACATAGAGAGATACATGGGAATCGTATGATATATATATAGAGAGAGAGAGATGAGAAGTGTATGAGATAGAGAGAGAGTTGAAGCGTATTAGATAGATTGATGGATAAACTTTGAAAATGTCTTTAAGATAGAATCTAAGAAGAATTGTATGAGATAGATAGATTGATAGATAGATAGATAAATGGATTGGGAAAATGATATTGGAGCAAGCCGAATAACATATCCATCGCTAAGAACAAGCTATTCAAGTGAAGCGTGTGATTTGTTAATTTGTAAACAAGTCTCTTCAGATCATTTGCTTTCCTGAGTTAGTAATAAGATACATTGAACTCAAATATTATAACTGTCCCGCCTCCACAACTTTAATGTACGTCAAATGGAGTCTATACTTGTAGGAATAACCTGAGTAAGACGTTAGTTGGAATTGGCCGAAAATGGTCATTCAAAACACTTCGTAATAATCTCTTCAATTACGAGCGTAGGAACTCCTCCAGAAAATGATAACACCAACTGAAACAACATTAAGTGAATCTGATTTACTAATTACTTATATGAATAAGGTTTTTATCTTAATTTATTATTGGGTAGAAATGTTGAGACGAATTTATGGTGAGTCGGAAAAATCACCTAATTCGTTATTCTAACTACAATATTTTATATCATTGTATGTTGATAATTTTAGAGACTATTAATTTGGGAACACTTCGCCAGGCAACGGGATTAATCGAGTAGAAAATCGAATAGCCGATCAAATCCGGTGTCGGAGCAAATATGTTCGCCAAAAAATTAACTCTATAATTATCAAATTCTGACTGACATAAGCTATCCAATCTAATGATATACACATTATCGTATATTAAGAACTGTAAACCAAAGGTGTTAACAAAGGTTTCTTTGGTTCTCAAGTCTGTCTGGCTGGCTATATATTTATGAAAATTCGGACTTTTGTGTGGTTACAGCCCACCAAAAGGCGAGTAAAGTAACTGATCGCACCTTTTTACATTTTTTTGTTGATCATCCTCAACATTGTGATTCGTACCTCCGCCACCACTTGTGATATTTGAGGTTTTTTTTGTTTGTTTTTTCTTTCCTTTTCTCCTTTTTTTTCGTTCTTGTTCTTTTCTCTCCTTTTCTCCCAGTTAGGCCGCTGCTAATAGCTGGGCTCGTAGCTCTCACATTTCTAACATTTTCATCACTATTCGTGCAGTCCCAGGCAGTGGTCTGTATTGTCTCAATCCTTCCTTCCACCCACTAGTTCCTCCAATCACGCTTCCAATGTCTTTGGTACGGCTTCGATTGCACCTACTATCACTGGTACTACCCTAACTTTTATGTTTCACTCTTAATTCAGCTCCCTTGCCAGGTCCTGGTATTTTCTCAGCTTCTCAGTCTCTTCCCCATTCATTCCATGGTCTGCAGACACAACCACGTCTATCATTTGGCAGGTTCTCCTCTTCTTGTCCACGTTTACTAAGTCTGGTCTCCTTGCTTGGATGGGGTAGTCAAAGTCCCAAAGTAATTTGTGATTTCCATTTTCTGGGTCTGTCCTTGGTTTGTGCTGATACCACTTTTTGCATGGTTAAATCCTATTCGTTTACTCAGTTCCCAGTGTATCACTATTGTTACCTTATCGAGTCTGTGTTTATACTCCTTCTGGGCGAGTTGACTAAATTCACTAGTTTTACGTTTTATGGTCTCATCTTTTTTCCTACATAGGCATCACTTGCAGTTTATGTTCTGTCGATTTTTGTTTTGATTACCTCTACAACTACAATTATCACTGCTACTATCATTATTACCTCTACTACTATTATTATCATTACTACTACTATTATCATTACGACTACCACTACTATTATTATCACTGCTACTATTATTATCACAAATACTATTATTATCACTACTACTATTATTATTACCACTACTACTATCATTACTACTATTATTATTATTACAACTACTATTATTACTACTACTATTATGATTTCTACTACTGCTATCATTACTATTATTATTTTTTTTTTATTATTATTATTGTACCCATCGAAAATGACGTGGTTCTTCATATCTGGATCAGTTCCAAAGAACCTAGTGTTATTTTGCAAAGTAAATTTTTTTCAATAATTCATTATAGCAGGTTTTTCAAGTCTCAGCTCAACTCAAGCTATTTCAAATGTTGGTCAGACATAAAGTAACAAGAGTTTATACGACGTATTCTTCATAATTGTGTCATAATAGGAAGATAAATTAACCGATGAGATCAATGCGCAAACAAACAGAGAAAAAATTTCTATGTATGCCTATCATATGTTTTGAATACTATTATTATTATTACTATCATCATTATTATTTTCTATATTCTTATTAGAAGTAGTAGTATAATGATCTATAATGCCTTGCTTGTAAATATTTCAAAGAAAGAAGAAAAACAAAGTTATTTTGCTATTTTGAATTTCTAAATTGTGATATAATAAAACAAAACTAAAAAATATATTGTAAAACATTCGTCAATCAAAATTCATATTTTCGTAACATTCATGTGTGACTTTTAAATTCTTTGACAGAACCCGCATTCACTTTTTTTTTTTAATCTCAAGAAAAGGCCCACTAAACTTTAATGTGTGATGTTCAAATTCTATCTTGTTTTTCTAAGTAGAAAACACCATTGACGTTGTGAAAATTGTTTTTCGTTTGAATTTTAACTGACGAAGATACACGATATATTGAAAATTTTCAGTTTTGTTACACTATATCAATTTTTAATTTTCTTTAAAAACAGCCATTTTTTTTCTTTCTTTATCATCATCATCATCATCGGTTGTCCGGTGATCAGCGCTGGGGACTGAGTGACAGCAAGTCTCATCAAGTCTCCGGCCCTCCTCTTCACACTTTCCCAGTCCACAGCATTATTGTGGATTACGGTTTCACGCCAATTGTCTGTTAGGTTACTGACTTAGAGCGATAGTAAGTCTCCTCAAGTCTCCGACCCTCCACTCATATAGTCCTCACCTGTCACAGCAGTGCTCTGATTTGAACCGTCTCCACTATACCTTTTTCTTGACTGTTTGGCTGGGGTCGTAGGTCTCATATTTCCAGGACTCTCCTCAGTATTAAGGTGGTCCCCAGTAGTGGTGTCTATAGTCCCAATCCTTATTCTTATACCCAGTTTCTCCAATCACATTTTCAGTGTCTTTGGTATGATGCACCTACTACCACTGGTTTCCATTTCCATACCTTCTTCAGTTCCCTTGTCAAGTCCTGGTATTTCCTTAGTTTCAACTCTTTTTCGTATCCAATCTGTGACCACAGGTACAGCCACATCTATCATTTGGCAGGTTCTCCTTCCCTTTTCTACGATACTAGGTCTGTTTGCATGGGATGGTTAGTCTGAGAGTTATTGATGGTTTTCATCCTCCAGGGCTGTCTCAAGTTTGTGCTGATACCACTTTTCCGTATGGTTGAAATGGTTGAACCCCATTCGTTTGATCAGTTCCCACTGCATCACTGTTGCTACCCTGTCGTGTCTGTTTTTATACTCTTTCTGGACTAGTTGACAACATTCACTCGTCGTATGGTTTATCGTCTCATCCCTTTTTTAACATAGGCTGCATTTGCTGTTTGTTTGGGTTCTGTCGATTCTCTCCTTGATATAGTTTGTCACAATGCACTTGTTTTGGGCTTCAGAACAAAGGAATTCAACAAAAACTGTATAATGGAACTTGAAAATCGTCGCAGTTATTGATAATGATGGAACATATGTTGATGAATATAGTCTAATAATACGAAAAAATTTTGACATTTTTTTCCAAACCAGAATTGCGTATGAGGAGATTACCAAAGTTCTGTTATTGGATATTGGACTCCCCAAAATAGAAACCAAACACATTGGGTGATAATGAATACATGTCTTTCCCAAGGCTACCAGTGCAAAGTAAACACAAACTTTTTCAGTAGGAGTTTGAACTCGTCTCGCCGATCCAATTCCCTGTGTCATCAACTGCTCGGCCACTTTCACCATTTTGTTCACTATACATTTCTTGTTCTGTCATATTTTAGCATATTCTTGGTTTTCTTGGGGTGAATATGTCTTGAGCAGTGCCTTGTTTTTTGACTGTTTAGAAAGCTATCCTCAGATCATCTAATTCGTTGTATGAACATTTTGATAAAATTTAATGAATCATCGAAAATAATGCCTAAGACTTAATCCTATAATAATGAAAACATCATATTCTAAAATTATGAATCACTCGCCCATTCCTCTATCTATATCTATGTATACAGCTATTTTCTGGCTTCTCCATAATGATGGAATGTGACACAGTGTCAAGTTTTAAATAGGAACCTAACACATATGTGTCGGTTATTCCAGGATTTCTCTAGTTCCCACGGTACTTCCATTTTTTAGGACACCTTGGGAATCATGTTTACGACGTCAGATAAATTTTACTCTAAGAGTTATTCAGTATATGAATACATGATGAATATATTGAGAGATAGATATTTTCATTAATTTTTCATGTTCCAGTGGAAAAGCTAGTTTCAAGAATCACTTTAGCATAATAATTTCCTCGTATTTTCTTTGTGATTTTTATAATTATATGAATCTACAGGGAACTAGAATCATATATTTCAATATACACGAGTGTGTATATAGATTAATCAATATTTAATGAATTCGAGCATATGCATCTAAACTGACAGGCACACCTAAGCCATCAGATTCTCATTCTCTCTCTCTCTCTCTCTCTCTCTCAATATATATATATATATATATATATATATATATATATATATATATATATATATATATATATATATATATATACGTATGATAGTGCCGTTTCCTCAGAGTGAGTTTTGAGGTAGGTATTACTATAAAAAGTAATGTAATCAAGTATAAGCAAAAAAAAATATAATAAGACTTTGAACAGTGCATGTTTCAAACAGTACTGGTAATTTTGAAACGTATTAACCGCACTAATCAAGGAATACTTGTGTGAAAGGAAAGAAATGTCACTCTACCCATCCTCATTGGTCTAATCTCGTGAAATATCACGCTATTCTCGTTCAGAAATCTCGCCTATCAACTCATCTTCCCCGTTTATTCACATCGATTTTTCTTTCCTTAATATCTCCTCAATATTTGTCTTGACTTTTCTTTAGTTTCTATTTTATCAAGATAGGATGAATACCCTTTCCATCGGGAGATAATGTTAACGAAAATAATGCCTGCCAGATTAAAGCAGATTACGATATGAAATACATCTGTATGAAGATTACTGTTGCAAAAGAATTCATTACAAACCTGCTACTCACTTCTTCTCCAATCACCAAAGATACTTGTTCCCTGAAAGGAAGACGACTTTCTTGTTCCTTGGAGACAATTCACGTCTCCAATTATTACTTATATCGACTCATTCTATACAAAGCAAATCTGACCATAATGTAAGGCGTGTATGAAACACACACACACACACACACACACACATATATATATATATATATATATATATATATATATATATATATATATATATACATATATATATAAATATATATATATATATATATATATATATATCAAATCATTAATACGCTCGCATATTTCAATGTGCGAAAATAGAGCCATACTTACAAAATAATACCCAATTTTTAATGGGGAATTAATTCTCACCCACCCTGTGAATGAATTCATCTATATTTTATGAATACCAGTATGAATCCAAACATGCACATACATGCGTACATGCATATTCATTCTTTATCTCTCTATCACTGTCTCTGACACTCTCTCCCTCTCTCTCTCTCTCTCTCTCTCTCTCTCTCTATATATATATATATATATATATATATATATATATATATATACAATACACATGATACCCTATATATAAAAATTACACGTTTGACATAAGCTATATATTAAAACGTAGTCGAAAAGTAGGTGGTGTTTGATCAACACTGCTGGGGTTCCATGTTAATATAACAAGAGTAAATTTTTACATAGTACCATAATAACAAAGTGTAGGTAAAAACAAGGGGAAAATACACAATTGAGAATTACATAAATGCATTGACAGATATTGGAAAATAAGTGACTGAAAGGACATAAACAAAAATCTTGAAAAAGTTTTTTTAATATTTAGTGTTTAAAACTGACAAGCTTCGTCTATTCTCTTTTTGTTTTCTGGTAAGGCTGATATGATAATATTTTTCCACCTTTTGCTTGTTGGTTTGGTTAGTGTTTAAAAATGTTTTCCACTTCATGAATCCGATAATCATCTTAGACATGCGGAAATAGATTATTAAATTAAATTAACAACCTAAAGTTATACAAAAGGGAACCCTAACATTGGGAAACAGACTTAAATGAGATTTGAATACTCTCAGAGAGGAAACAAACCACAAAGAACTGATGGATCAACAACATACTGATAACGAAAATGACTTCATCATACGCTTCTACTTTATAATTTATAACTACCAACATGTATAGCATTTGTACTAAATGAAACAGAAAAATATAACAAGCAATGACCAACCACTAAACAAAAAAAACAAATATTACATAAATAGAATAAAAGAAACCACCAAGAAAAAAATGACCCCCCCCCCCAAAAAAAAAGCATCCTGGATAGGAATCTAAAATAAATCGAATTCGCCTGAAGGAGCTCAAACAGTAAACATGTTCGCGTAGCAAATCCTTACTGCATTATATTTAAAGCTCTACTCTGGATCAACTTAATGATTAATGCTGAATGTATCGAACACTTCAGGAAATAACTCATCATACATCGCGTATTGTATTGAATTATGTCATACTGCATTCCTGATTCATCGTCAAGAAAACCTTACAGCCTTAAACACCAGGTACATTTTTTTAATCCAAAAATTTATTTAATTTCAGTCAATTATTTCCCAATATCTTCTGGTGCATTTAATGTAATATTTTTCACTGTTTCGAAGTTTCACACAGAATATATATATATATATATATATATATATATATATATATATATATATATATATATATATATGTGTGTGTGTGTGTGTGTGTGTGTGTGTGTATGTATGTGAGTGTATATATATATATATACATATATATATGTGTGTGTGTGTATATATATGTGTGTGTTTGTGTGTGTGTAAAGCACATACAGGCATGAACTCTTTTTTGTCGCATTTAATCCTCTTCTTGTGTATATCTTCAAGTTTTTAAATTTCTAAAGATCTTCACTGTTTGTTTTCATTTTAACTATCTCCATGTTTTCTCTAAACATCGCTCGTCTTCTGTTTTCGTCTTCAATTATTACTCCGGCTTCGCTCTTTACTTTGCTCCCCACCGCTCTCTCTCTCTCTCTCTCTCTCTCTCTCTCTCTCTCTCTCTCTCTCTCTCTCTCTCTCTCTCTCTCACACACACACACACACTTTCTTTAGTTAATCATCATCAACATCATCATTAGAAACTGTAAAACAAAACTGTCACCCAAACTATTCAAATAGGTTTCTCCAGTTCCCATATCAGTCCGGCTAGTTGTGTATGTATCATGCATACACGCTGCACCAATAGAGCTAGGGGGAAATTTAGTATTTACTCCTTATTTTATCTACAAAATATTTTTCTCTTCATTATTTTTTTTACAAAAAACGTGGGTTTCTAGTGGGGGTTCAATGTAATTTATGTAGTTTTATTCTGAGTTATATATATATATATATATATATATATATATATATATATATATATATATATATATATATATATATATATACATGTATATATATATATATATATATATATATATATATATATATATATATATAAAGATAGAGAGTGGGAGAGAAGGAATAATGTTATCACATAAAAAAGAAAAAAGGACTTTAAACTGTAAAATATTATTTAATAAATTTCATGTTTATCGTTTTTTTACTTCTCAATTTCCGCATAAAACCAAAAAAAGGGAAATGCTGTCTCTGCCCATAATTACGAAAACATATAAGGAAAATTATTTTTCTCTGGTGACTGTTTCTGCTCATATTTTACACTTTTTAAACTTTTGTATAAATACTACAGCATTGTGAACAGTGAAATTTATACAAGTGAAAGACTAGACGTGAAGATATTATTCTGTCAAGTTATAGATATTTACGCTGTGTTACTTGCTTACACAGACTGAACTAAAATGATAATAATACACAATTTTCTATCTGTTGGCAAAATATTTAAATTCCAATTTGCTTACTACTTCGTCCGTGCGACAAGTACTTAAAAACATGCACAAACTTGGAATTTTGCTTAGAACAGTCCTCATCTAATTAAGGGGAGGAAACTCTTCGTTGTGAGTCTGTCACATCACTTAAAACTAAATCAATACATAAAGTCAACATTTCTCTTCCGTTATTTGAAATCCCGACTTAATCGTCGGTAGATGACTCTCTTACCCACGGACAGGTCTTACATTTCTATGAAAATTCATGTTATAAATACGCGAATCTTACAACCAATGCATCTTCCACATTGTCACCAATAGAGTTGAAACATGGAACTTAACCAAAGATTGTCCCTCAAACTGAGAAACATGCAACGTGCACTGGAGAGAATCATGCTCAACATCACATGGAGATATCACAAGACAGCACATTGTATTAGAGGAAAACAGGTGTCAGAGACACTATCTAATCCGTTCACCTTCACCATCAGCAGACTGTTATTGCCTGTTGTTGGACATGGACCTTCCCCAAGATTCGCCAGACATCTCTATCATGAGCATCGCAGAGCCAGTACTTTCTGGATTTATCTAGCTCGTCACGCCATCTTACTTTCTGTCGGCCACAGCCTCGCACCTGATCTCTGGGGTTCCACATTGTGAGCGGTTGAAATTTGAAATTTTCTTACTGTTTCTGTGATATTTTTGACTCCTGTCTTCCACGTTGCCAGAATAACTGGCAACCACTGGGCATCACGACTCACAGTGTGGATCCCAACTGATCATATGCGAAACTGTGGCCGACAGAAAATAAGATATCAGGACGAACTTGACCAGTACAGGAAGTACTGGCTCTATGATAGAGAGGTTTGGTGAATCTTTGGGAAGGTCAATGTCCAACGACGGATACTAAAATGCTACTGCTGCTCCTGATGATGATGATGATGATGATGATGATGATGATGATGATGATGATAAAATACATTTATACTAAAAATGTACAATTCTTTACTATTTTCTTTTCAACATATACAATAGAAAAGTTGCAGTAATAATTTTCAGTTAGAATAAAAGTATGAGTCTTAGTTTGACACTGCTGCAGCCAGGCTTATTTCTTTTTTTTTTTTCTACCGACTGAGGAATAAGATCCCCCGTCAACGAGGTAGAAATATCCTTTTGCCTTGCTTGAGACATTATCTTTTTTTTCTCAATACACTCACTTGAAACATAAACATTCGAAATAAGTGAATTAAAAGATTCATTCCGTAAAACCTGAACCATTGAGTAAGTAATTTTGCACCTTAATCCCATGAAAGCTTTCCCATAATCCATTGGACTTCTTCTCTGCGTGCCATGTCCCTTCAGGTCGTGGGCGATCATGGCTCTCCACAGCTTCCTTTCTCTTTTTCTCAGGAAGTAGCTCTGATCTACACCTTCCGGTATTATTGCTACCATCCACCTGCTCGACCACCCAAGTAGATTACTCTACCATCCATCTGATGATCACCCCCCCCCCATGTGGGTTATTCGTTGCCAACCTTTGGTTCTG
>OY735237.1:8296739-8316739 GCA_963457665.1 Thysanoteuthis rhombus
GTGTGTGTGTGTGTGTGTGTGACTAAAAATGTATACATACATATTGTCTATAACTTTGAGAAGAGTCAATTAACATACCAAGTTTGTCTCGGACTATTTGACACCTTCCTTCCGAAACTTCATGACTATATCGAAGATGAAAAAAGAAGAGATTTATAAAAGAAAAAAAAGAAGATTTATATATATATATATATATATGTATATATATATATATATATATATATATATATATATATATACATATATATATATATATATATATATATATATATATATATATATATATATATATATACATATATATATATATCCTTAGGTATCAACCCCGGCAACGGGTAAAAAAATGGAATGCATGGCGACACAGTGTCTACCAAGAAACATCCTGTGCCGAAACTATGCACAGAGCAAAATCAGATGGAAAAAGGCGGCACCGCTCGGCAGTAGCCCCCTCCCGTCGGTAGACCTTATCCTGAAACCGTTCCAGAAAGGTCCACCTCTTCTGCAGCGGCCTCGCTGGCCACCTTGAGAACTAGCAACTTATGCAGGAAATCTTCATTACAGAAACCTAACCACGATTTACATATATATACTTATAAATTTATTAAAATCTTATTTCAAAGAGTTTTTCCTACATCTTTATATAACTTAATACAAATTGACGGAATTTGTATCAAAGATTTCTGATTTTTGTTCATTTTGTACACATTGTTGTATTTTTGTTTTCTTTATTTTAATCTTTGGTCCAAAATCTGTCAGTTTTGAAATTCTTCAAGGATGTTAAAATGACCCTTTCAAAATGTATCAGATACGTTTTGCCTTCACTCTATACACATATATAGTCTAGAAATCTTTACTGCTTTAAACAAAAAAAATTCTCTGTGTCACTTCATTCACTTATTCAATGATATCTGTCGATGCAATTTATGTAATTTTCTCCAGTGTTTTTCTCCTTGTTTTACGTATACTTTGTTATTATAGTACAATAAATAGATTTTCTCTTGCTGGGATCATCAGTTATATATACATGTATGCTCCTCTATCCAGGGTTGAACTTTCTCCAAGTGAGGTAACTCATCCATTGTAAGCTTAGAATCATTATAATTGCAGTGTCCCAGTCTTTTGGTACTTTACTCTGTTTTAGAGGCAAGTTGAATAGAATAGCTAGCTTTTTGTTGACGCTCTTGCCAGCTTTTTTGAATAGATCAATGGTGATGTTATCTGGTCCAAGGGCTTTTCCTTCTTTTTGTTTGTTTGATGGCTTGCTTTACTTCCCATGGTGTAACTTCGGAGAATTCCTCGAACTGATTGTCGACATCTTGTGTATTCTGGTCGTTGTTATATTGTCCGTGTTTCGAAGAGTAGAGTTCGTGATAAGAAGAGCCCCAACCATGAAATTAAAAACGAAATAGACTACATTTTAATGGACAAAAGCTATAACATCAAGGAAATGTAAATTCTAAACCAAGTGAATGTAGGAAGTGGCCATAGAATGGTAAGATGTAAGTTGCAAATAGACACCGATAAAGAACGCAGGAAAATATTCCTCACCAGACTGCAACCACTAAACGTACCAAATGAACTCACCCGAGCCTTCAAGCTGGAATTGAAAAACAGATTTGATATCCTTACCGACAAAAACGACACCGATGTCAATGAACTCCACAGCAAGATAACAACCTCTCTATCAAAAGCTGCCGATATGCTTAAACCAAGAAACACAGCGACCATTAGCAAAATTTAAAGTGAAACCAGGAAACTTATTGAAAAGCGCAGAAACTTCAAACCACCAACAACCACAAGAGAAGAAATAGAAGAAACCGAACAAAACAAAACATTAAATAAAAAAACTAAGAGAAGACAAAAGAATGTATATGACAGCCATCATCGAGACCAATTTCGGAAAACGTCGAGGATTTAAAGCAATAAACAAAGCTTTCAGTACAGGACAGAAACAGATAACCAGCTTTAAACACTAAACATTAAAAAACTTTCTCAATTTTTTATTATATCACCTTACTTCAGTCACTCATTTCCCAATAACTGTCAAACCAATTTATGTAATTTTCTCCATTAATTGTTTCCCTGTTTTACATATACTTTGTCATTATGGTACAATGTATGGATTTCCACCTGTGTGGTTCATCAGTTGTTTATCAAGTAACACTTCTGGGTATTTCTCTGCATATAATCACTAGTTCATCCTTGTGGAAAAATAACGAATATATTTGAATTTCTATGAGATTTTTTCAGAAAAGTAACTTATGAATTTATTTCGTTGGAAAAGTCCAGTCTTAAATTGTTGGTAGGATATATTCTTATCATCTAAATTGTAAGCTTCAAGTGAAAGAATCCGTGGTTACGGAGAGAAGAACAAGAAGAATACAATGTCCTTTATAATGATAGATATCCGCTGAAGTTTTCAATAAATTGGTAGCCTGACACGTATTTTTCAGCTGAATTTTGATCAGGATATTTTACTATATAATGTTCGTTCTATGTGATTGATATTCATCACTGTATGAAGTGCATTGATAAATAATGAGATTATGCTGAAAAATGAATATTTGTGGGGTAAAATAACCGTTTTGAGGGGGTTGTCATTAAAATTCAAACCTATTGATGTATATAACCACATATATTCAGATCTTTCAATTGATATGATCCAAATCCCAATCTACGAGTAGCTATAGATCCATCTATCAAATTTCTTCCAGGGATTAATTTCCGTAAATAGAAACGCATTCAGTAAAGCTTAAGAATGTTGAAACACTGGATCTCCTGTATCTACTAAGGTTGATAAGCTTTCCTGTACCGGGATCTCTTGATTCATTAAAATCTAAAGGGTAAATGAAACAGAATTTATCTCTTCATACACTATTATTCCAAAATTATGTATCCCATTTCAACACTTTTATTAGTAGTTCCTGTGATAAAACTAACTTCTAATCCTAACGCTGAACTACCTACCTTCCTTGCATACTGAGCCAGCTATCTTTGCAAAGACATATCATGGAGGCATTTTGATATGAGCCATTTTTATATTGTCAATTCTAGATCGCTAAAAGAGGGTAGATTTCATCATCATCATCATCATCATCATCATTCTTTTAACGTCCGTCGTTAGACATAGACTTTCCCCAGAATTCGCCACAATTCTCTATCATGGGCGTCGCAGAGCCAGTATTTCCTGAATCTGTTCAGTTCATCTCTCCATCTTGTGTTCTGTCGGTCTCAGTGTCTTATGTGATCTCTGGGAATCCATGTTGTGAGACATGATGTCCATCGATTGTCTTTCATTCTTGCAACATGGCCTGCCGATTGCCATTTGAGTTTTTCAATAGTTTTGATGATGTCAAGGACATCCGTTTTCTTCTTTAAATACTGTACTGTCTTGTGATCTCTCCATGTAAGGTTGAGTATGATTCTCTCATGAGTTGAAAAACATACACAGGTGTATTTTAAATGTGACCCTTAGACAATTTTATTGATCACTTTTTAAATTCAAAATTAGTGTTAATACAGACGGAATGAAATCTACCCTATTATCAGGCAATTAATCTGCCTATTAGTATTTTTAAAAAGCCACTTTTAGCCACAAAAATGACTTATATCAAAATTGCTGTATGATTTGTCTTTGATAGCCAACAGAGCACAACCTTGAGTACATGCCGTATCGATTCTAAAATAAACGATATTTCTGAATAAGAAATAACGTTATTCAATCAACAGTGAATATTTAGCCACTTTCAGACATTCATAATGGCCAAACAGCAGCAGCTAATCGTGTAGCTGATCGTGTATAGCATACATCCTGTTCATCTCGCCTGGCTAACTTTTTCCAAAAGATTCCCCATATTTCTAGCATGAAAACATGTATATGAATGTTGGTGTCACATGATATCAGTTGATATTTGTCTTACAATTTATTCTTTCTAATGATGATCGCTGTCATAGAATCAAAAGAATTAAAACAGGGAAATTAAGATTGTAATTAGCTTTTTTAGAAAAAAATGAATTCAGATTTATTACGAAAAAAAGTAGTTGTTAAAATGCCTGTCGCCGTGGCGATAGACAGGGTCATACAGATGCTGGCCTTTAAAAAGTTTCATACATTGAATTTAGATTTTATCATCTTTTTTCATATATGCAAACTGTTCATTTATATTCAAAAACGAATACGTTTTCTCTTTTTGTGTTACAGATTTGTTTTTAAATTGAAACGATATTATTCAAAATACAACAAATTTATTTTCTTTTTTTTACAGATATTAATATTATATTCAGACATTTTTCTTACCGTTTATTTCAATAATTTTACATTGAGACAAGATTTATATTTATTTTCCCATCTTAGAACTGTTTATTTATAGTTGAAAGCAAATACTATAAATATTTGTAAAATACATTTTCTTTTCGTACATTACTCTTTTTCTTACATAAACATACTCAAATTATATCATAAGATATTCTTAGTATAACATTTTCGTTATATTTTGTAACAGTTTATTTTTTATCGATAAGATCTATAACAATATTTAAAATACAACAATCTATCCTTCTGTTAGTATTAAAACATTTTTCTGATACACTCTGGGTTTTTTCCGAAGATATTTGTGAATTATTTTATCTATTTTCACTGTTTTGATACACAACAGGGCCATAGATTTTATCAATTTTTAGATACATATCATCGGCTGGGTTTTTCTTTCAGTACAATTCTGGACTTCTGTTTAAATTTTTATTATAGTTGGTATATGTTTTTTGGAACAACTTCAGTTGAATTAGGACTTAACTAAAATGCTTTATTCCATATTATTGTTTGTTAGTTTGGAATTTGAATTTGGAACTCAGCCAAAACCTCAGTCATAAGTACAATCTTTGAGAATAAATATTGAAGTGGTATTTGAAGTTTCTTCCTAACAATTCGATTTGAGATAGGAATTCCATTCTTCTTAATTGAATATGTACTTGATTTATGAAAAATACCTGCCAGATTACCTAATTAAATTGTGGATGCAGTTAACAACGGAAGACTATCTATATATAGAAATATTCCGAAAAAAAAATCCAATAAGTATTATTATAAACGGATTTACTCAAGTATATCACAACTACAGTTTTGGAAATAAAAATGAAAAAATCCACGATTGAATATAGTATCATCTTTTCCAGGCATAAACTTCATGGATCGTTTTTAATGTAACTAAACATTTCATACATGTGAAAAGTAATAATAAAATCTTACTTCAATGTTAATTTTTCTTGGTAGACTTTGATGAATGATTTGTATATATGGTCGTTATGTGGATCATCATCATCGTCATCATCATCATTCTTTTAACGTCGGTCGTTGGAAATAGACCCTCCCCAGGATCCACCACATTTCTCTATCGTCGCAGAGCCAGTATTTTCTAAATTAGTCTAGTTCATCTCTCCATCTTTGTATTCTGCCTTGGTTCTGCATGTGATCTCTGGGATTCATGTTGTGAGTCATGGTGTACATCGGTTGTCTGCCATTCTTGCAACATTACCAGCCCATTGCCATTTGAGTTTTCTAGTAGATTCTATGATATCTTTGATCCCCATTTTCTTCCTGATATATTGTACTGTCTTGTGATCTCGCCATGTAAAGTTGAGCATGATTCTCTCATGCATGCATCGCATACTTCTCAGTTTGCGAGTCTCTCTCTTGGTTAGGTTCCATGTTCCATCTCCATAAGTGACTATCGGGAGAATGCATTGGTTGTATACTCTTCTTTTTAGGATTATTGGGATCATCTTATTTTTGAAGATTGAGCTTGCTCTACCAAAGGCTTACCATCTTAGGGCGATTCTTTGCTTGATTTCTTCTCCCTTTGTGGGTTTATGCCGTTCGACGACAAACAAACAATAAATTTGCATATAAGCTCATTCTATGGTCAGATGGTCAATAGTGGGTGTTGACTAAGATAGAGATACCCCTGTATTTCAAGTGGCCTACAATGTGGGATTCTGATAGCTGTTTCCTGTTCCTCAACATTTGTTTAACTTGAACCCTAAGCTGAAGAAAGCAGACCACTACATCTACCTACGGCAATAGATCTCAGTGAAATAATCAGAAGAGAAAGTCATGCTGGGAATTACTTTAGATTAGCAGGCTTTCGGTAGAGCAAGCTCAACCTTAAGGGACAAGAAAATCCCGTTAGTTTTGAAATTAGGGTCTCCAACCAATCAGTCCTCCCGATAGTAACCAATGGGGCTGAAACATGGAATCTAATCAAAAGATTCACCCTCAAATTGAGAACCGTGCAACGTACACAGGAGAAAATCGTGCTAACTTCACATGGGAAGATCACAAGATTACACCATATATTAGAGAGAAAACCAGAGTCATAGATAGAGAATCCGTTAGTAAACTCAAGTTGCAATGAGCTGGTCATGTTGCAAGAATGACAGACAGCTGCGAGATATCATGGCTCATAATGTGGATCTTCAGGGATCATATGCGAGATTGTGACCGACAAAAAAATGAGAACGCATGACGAAAATTCACAAAATACTGGCTCGGCGGTGCCCATGATCGGAAAGTCGAGTGAATCTTGAGGAAGGTCAATATGCAATGACAGACTTGGAAATTCTGATGGATTTGATGATGACAATGAAAGAAATCAGCCTCGGGGGAGCAAAGTGTCAATATATTGAGACAGTTAAGGATATGCGTACGTATATACGCAGATGAATCTTTTCTCCCGAGCCACCTTAGGATCATTGAGTGCATGATATATACATTATCTATTGGATACTGCTTATTCGTCAGCCTTCGAATACAGATTTGTATTGGGATAGCTTAATGTTATGAATATTAGAAAATGTCGACCGAAACTATTAACACAGATTTTGTTTTGTTCTGATTTGTTTTGTTTTCAGGCTGGCTGGCGATGTATGTATCACGCGTTAAGGATGCACCAAAGGATTTAAAGGGCTGGAAATTCAAATATTCACTCTTTATTATGATCTAAGAGGTTTTTAGTTGGGGTCAAATTTACAATGTAACTTTATGCCAAATTGGTCCCTTAGTTTTTGTCCTGCAGCATTCTCACCCGTTTTTTTCTGTTCGTTTGTTTTTTTTATTTCTCATTTTTTTCTGCCAGGTCAGTCTTTTGAGCGATTATTGTCCAACAAAAGACGAGAGAAGTAAATTATTTATTGACTGCTCCTTTCTCCATTTTTTTTTAATTGATCACAACCAAAACAGCATGCTGCCAAAAAGACATTGGTCGCATGTTTGCCTCTATTGAGTGACTTTTTTACTTCATTTTCAGAAATGAATTATGTTCTCTCCTCCTTTTTCTTCTGTTTCCAGTTTAATGTTTCTCGCGCTAAATGTAGCATGGTTCTTGTTTTGGCATTGTTAAAAGACACTCAAATTAGCGCAGGCGTGCTCAAAACATTTTCGCCCTACGTGGCATGGTCTTTCAACACCTTTTTGGTGTGTGCTAGCCATCTTTAGCGACTTTCGGCTATTTTCTAAATTTAGTTGTAATTTGATGGCGTGTTTTCGGTGGTTTTATGGCCATTTTAGCGTCTTTTGGCTATTTTCTAATACAAGCTCTGATTTGCGCTTTTGGCCGTCAAACTAGCGCGAAAATATATTTTGAATTGCTTTTTTTTTCACCGATTCATTTTTGTCAAGTGTCGCTCTCTGTCAAGGACATCCTCTGCGATGAGATCAACTTTGAAATGTCAAAGGGTCTTCTTGACTTTTCTTTGCCATTTTAACCCCTTCCAAGAGCGCATAAACTGTAATTTAACCCTGATGAAATGCAATGCGTTAGGAAATCATATTGGCCTTCAAAATACTCTATCAATAAAGGTAGATACAAACACGCAGAGAACCTAGTGAGGTATAAGGCCGATGAGATAAATGCGTTGGTAATGAAGCTAATTCAAAGACGGAATTACAAAAATTTAGCAAGGGTCCCAAAGTTGAATAACCGTAGCCATCAAATATGTCAAAGGTTTCTTGTTTTATATCTACATATATTTGTGTGTTTGCTTATTTGTTTTTTGGTGTCAGTCTGTTTGGTTACTTGTTTGTTTGTTCTGACCATACCGTCTTGTCTTCAGATTTGAAAATTGGCATCGGCACTCAACTACATTCATTTTGAATTTTTGGAGAGCTTTTTAAGCACTGGGTTGGGGCTGATGAGTTTATTTGCTTTAGTGTCCCAGTGTTCCTGGCCATACCCTTTTTTCTACGTACTTGAAAATTAGCATCAGTACTCTACTAGATTCGAAAATTGGTATCAGTACACCACCAAACACCTGTTAAGAACATTTTTTCATCATTTTGAGGTTAAAAAAAAAAGCATTTTTTTATCTTTTGGTGGCTTTATCACGGGGTTTATCATTCACTTGTTGGTTCTGACGCTCTTGGCCATACTGTTTTTTCTACAGACTTGAAATTTGGCATCAGTACTCAACTCTTCTGAAAAATTCTTTGTCTTGGGGGCGGGGGCTTATTCTTACAGATTTATTAAGAGAGTCAGGATATTTTTTACTCTATTTCAGATGTTATGAAGTGGAAAACACCAATGATGTCATGAATAAAATTCATTCTGTCCATATCTATTCTTTGATGTAATCAGTATTTTGTTACGTAATTTACAATATATCAATGATTTCTTATAATGGAGGTGACCACATTTTTGAGCCGCCAAGATGAAGCGAGGAATCTTACAGACCACTGATGTAAATTGAACTAATACTGTCAATAGAATTCTATCCACGATCAGACTATCAACCTATCACCCAGTTTTTATCGATTCAATTTCTTCAACGAACGGAATTTTAATCTGAGAGATATTAGGAAGCCCCCCAAAAAGATTTACTACTTTATTTTCCAATAAATGTAGTTTTAGTTTTCTCATGGTGTTGAAAAAAGAAAGAACAAAGCCAGAAGATAACGGCTCAAAGCAATCAATACTGTTGCTTATTTTACGGAAGAGGTATTCTTTCGTTGCTTTACAGCTGTTCAGTGCAGCTGTAGTCTATCCACCATCCCATCCAGTACCACAAGTTAGGATTGAAACCTTTACTTCAGATCCGGAGGCCGGTATCCTACCTCTGCTCCACAGAACTGGACGGCCAGTAACGTTGACTTTTAAGCGATTATCAGCATATATATATTCCCCATCTACTAGAATGCTCCATTCCTATAGAAGAGCATTGAAACCTTTGCTTCAAACCCAGAGGTTTGTATCCTTTCTCTGCTCCACAGAACTATATATATATATATATATATATATATATATATATATATATATATATATATATATATATATATATATATATATATATGTATATATATGTATATATGTCTGTTTAAACAATATCTTTAAAAGGATATAATTTTAAAGCACCTTTTGACAGCATGCTCTGTTGGGGTGATCAATTTTTTAAAAATTCAGAAAAGTGGTGATTAATGAATAAGTTAATTCTATCACTTTTTGTTGGCAAGTGATCCCTAAATAAGGCTGAATTTTGAGGGGGAAAAAGAACATGAATGCTGTTGGGCACAAACTATGGACCAGTTTAGCATAAAATCACATTGTGAATTGAACCCCCAACTAAAAACCTAAAAGCTCAAATTTTCAGATTAACTTTTTAAAAATTGTCTCTAATTTGTGACACGGAAATTCATTGGTTTATCTCAAAGTGATACTTATCATGTTTATCTATAAATTCTCGAGCCAAACTAATAAATTGGGGTTAAAATTGGAGAGATACCAGTCGAAATAAGCACTTTTTTCAGTGTACATACGTAGCTAGTCAACAAGCCAGACCAACTTGAAAACTGGAGAAACCTATGTTAACAGTTTTAGCTGACGGTCTCTAATGATAGCACTGTACCCACCGAGGAGTTGCTTTGTGGGGTTATATTACTGGTCTAACTCTGTCAACGATGTCAGAAGAGTTGTACATGTCTATGTTGGTCTGTTCATTTGTCTTTATAATGTCTTCGAAAGTTCTGAATAAATTTCAATTAAATTTTGAAGAAGTGTTGGGACATGGGCTGAGAAGAATTGATTAACTTTTGGGGGTTGATCAAGGGATTCGTTTTGTTTTTTTTACGATTGAGAGATATTTTTTCTCATTTTTATTTATGTTAGGAAAACCATCAAACAAAACTATCACCAATGAAGCAAGTGGGAAAAAGGGGGGGGTTTATTGTTTTTTCAAAATTTTCCTCTAAATAGGTTTTTAGTCAGGGTTCGATTTACAATGTGTGTTTATGCTAAGTTAGTCACTAGTTTGTGCCTGCTTGTTTTTTGAAAATTCAAACCTTTCAGTGATCAAACAAAAGACGAAAGAAGTAATTTATTTACTGATCTCCCCTTATATCAATTATTTTGCTTAATCACTCTCAACATGGCATGCTGCCAAATGACGTCAGTCATGTGACATTTCTTATTGATAGACTATCTAGACCTGATTCTCAATGAATCCAGTCATGTTTGTCTGTTTGCCCACGTAATATCCCCAAATTTTCTCAATGAGCTTCAATTACATTCGTAGACGGACTGGCCTTGGACTGAAGAGGAATTGCTTAAATTTTGGTCCCGAGACAGGAATTCCTTTTAGATCAGAGAATATCTTTCATATCTTAAAACAATAGCAGGAAATATGAAAAATAGAAAATTCACGCCATGGTGAATCGTTGCTATATATGGATTGATTTTTATCCAGTGTTTAGTCAATATACAGCGTTGGCGGATGTTTGCACTCTGAGTCCTTTCTATTATGTCGGTCGGAAAAAAAACATGGCTGATGTTTGTTGTTAATGGTTTCTCTTGAGTTCATGCGGAAGCCACTTATCAAGCTTTTTCACTTGAACAATTTGCCTTAGATGGACTTATATTGTCACAATGCCAACATCCAGAATCTGTGACATCTCTCTGACAGTTTGGCGTAGGTTTCGTTTAACCAACATCTTCAGTTGTTCATTTTCAATTGCATATAGACGCCATCTTCTCTCTTGATCTTCACGACGCAAATATCTACTACGGAACTTTTGAAACCAATGTCATACTGTACGATTGGGGGATGTTCCTCCATCCTATGCTAATTTGATATTTGAAGGTTGTTTGAGACGAATTTGACTAAGTTTATATTCGCAACGCTGCTCTTTTTTTTCCTTTTTTTTCCTTTTCCGTCTTCGGCTTTAAGGGTCTACACTGTTAGAGATAACAGAAAATGAATGGCGAATAATAATAATATAATAGTAAAAAGGGCAAATTACGATATACATTTAAATACCATATAAACAAGATAAGGAAATATATATTGCAAGTAAGACCATTTACATATATTTCCGCTTGTATCCTTCTTTCTGTTTGAGAGTTTTGTTATTTGTCTTCTTGAGAAGCTTCAATTTTGTTGAGTCTTTTTGTAAATTGTGTGATAGTCATATTCATTTTTATTCCGTTCACTGTTTTAGTTTCTATTATTCTTGAATTTTGATTTATTAAATTGTTTAAATTGTTAACAACTCTTCGTGTGAAGAAGCCCCTTCTACATTTTTTTCTGCAATGTCCATTATATATTTTATTTTATTCCTTTTAAAGAATTTTTTCGGCTGGAATGTTGCTGATGCCTTTTATTATTGAGATGTTGGTATTATAGCTCAACATATTCTTTTTCCTTCAAATTTTGTTAATTTACTTTTCTTGAGTCATTCTTCTCGGGGGAGGGGGTTGATTCTTGAAAGGTTATTGTTACTCTTCTCTGGATATTTTCCAATTATTCTCATGTCTTTCCCAGCAATGAGAGGGACCATGCGTGCACTAATTGGGTATCTTATCTATGTTGTGTTATTGGTACAATATACTATTGCAATGTTGAAGGAGGCAACTAAAAGTGAGTATCTAAAATTGGTCATTATTTCCTGAATAACCCAATAGTTGATCATCTTTTCATCATCCATTTTTTACAACGACTATTTATTTTCTTTCTTCTATTCAAGTTTTTCTCTGTCTTCTTGGTAGTTTCAGCTCATTTATTCACAATAATAATAATTAAAAACCGTCAACCAAAACTGTCAACATTGACATAGTTAACATGAATATAGGTTTTTCCAGTTTTCAAGTGATTCTGGCTGGCTGGCTGGCAGGCATTTATGTGTATGTTACGCGCACAGGCTTTGGTGAAAAGCCTGAAAATTCGAACATTCACTCCTTATGTCCGGGAAAGAAAACTTTTATTTGTTTTGGTTTTTCTTAATTCCCACCCAAAAAGATTTTAGTCTGAGCTTCAATTTACGATGTAAGTTTACGTTAAATTAGTCCCTCTCTTTATGTTCCCAGTGTTCACTCCTGTGGTTAGGAAATTTGCTCATCTTTAGTGATCACCACCGAACAAAAAGTGAGAGAAATAACTTATCCATTGATAAGTCTTTTTTCTAATTTTTTTTCAATTGATCCACCGAACACAACATTGCTGACAAAAGACATCGGTCACGTGACGGCTTTTATCGAGAGACTAATCAGACCTATCCTTCTCCCTCTTTTTTCTCCTCTAATTTTCGTTCATTTTCCTTCGTTTTCTTCATTCACTCATTATATCTATTTTTACTTCTTCTTCTTCTTCTTCTTCTTCTTCTTCTGTTCTTTTCTTTCATTCTTCATTCTCCTATCTTTTTTCTCTTCTTATTCCAGTCGTCTGAAAACTGATCATCATCTTTCCCAATCCGCAGAAGCCATATAACTCTCCATTTCCTTTCTACAATCCGGATACAGACGTGACTAAACCCACGCACCAAAACGTCAATAAGCCACAACTAACCAATCTCAGGAAGATCGGCATATACTTTTGGCTGCAATATCTAATAAGGAACTCATTAAATAATTCATTCAGCGTTTTATGGCAGACGAACCAGATGAAGACGAAAACGAAGCGATTATTACTTTGACGGAGCCATGTTTTCAGCCATATTGGATCCTTGCTGTTTGCCGTTGCAGTCTATACAAATAAAATCACTGAAGTCTTAAGAATGTTGATAGTTGATATGGTAAATCTTTCTTCAAGTAAATCATATTAGCGTAATCGTAATTGCTTTAGAAACAAATTTATCGATAGATGTTTTGGGGCAAGTATTTATCACAAGTCCGTCAGCTGGACTGTAATTATACTCGAGAATTAAAGCAATCTAGTATGATCGTTAGAGGGTATGGGGGGGGACTCTTTCAACAGAATTTCCTTTATCAACAAACGAAGGAAAAGGCAGCATGCTTTGTTGGGGTGATCAATTAAAAAGATTTGAAGGGAGGGAATCAGTGAATAAGTTACTTCAATCGCCCCTCGTTTCGACAGAGATCGCTAAAAAAATGTCTGAATTTTCAACAAAAAAAACAATAGATGCTATTTAAGAAACAAGGTCACCTTAAATTGTGTACTGGCCCACCTTCTAGAAGAAAGTGTCGGGGCAGAAAATTTTCAGCCTCCTAGCTCCATTGGTGCAGCCTGTATGCGTCACACACAAACACACGCACATACATATACACAGGTAGGCAACCAGACCGACTTTGAAACTTGGAGAAACCCATGTCGACATTTTGGTTGAAATTTTCTAATACTGCCTGTAGTTTTAAGAATGGACATTAACAGTCAAAGAATATTTTGGACAATGGAACCTCTTGAACAAGAATTTTCGGCCGATTCATTCCACAACTTTCTTTATATGTACTATCCAAAAAGGCAGGATTCAAGTCGATGTGGTTTCAGCAATTCAAGTGGGATAAAGTATGAAAATCCAGACCTAACAAGGAGAGGGGAGGAAAACACCGGAATCCCACGTTTTAAGCGTCGTTACAATTGGATGAGAGAAAATGTCGGCTCACCATCACTACATTTGGATAGTACCCCTGGAGAAGGTCATAGAATGGATCGGCCAAAACGTGGTGTTTTAAAACACTAACAACAAGAAGGAGTTCAACTGTCCGGGAAAACAGACGAAAGCTTTTGAAATTCGGAAGACATGAACTAGATTGGTTGAGGATTTTGTTATTCAAATTCAAGTCAAGTTCGAATAAGAATTATTCCACTGGTTGACTTTTACCTGTGAGCCAAGTTCACTGAGACATTCCTAACAGCAGCAAGCTTTTCAAGTTGAAACTTTGCATAACGATTCTCACCTCGAGTTCATGAAGGTCTTCCAATCTTGTTGCGTGAATTAACCTCTTTGAAAAAGAATCGCTCGCCGTCACCTTTGCCAGAGTGCAATTTTGCACATCTATTCTAACCTTTGTGTCATTCTCATAACGATGGGAATAGATGCAAGGTGACAAATTATTTCTCATACACTGAGCAATCGATTGATGTCAAATTCTCAGAGATTTGAAATAAGTCTGAAGAGACGAAATGAAAGAAAAAAAATGAAAAAGAAACAGGTCTGATTGGTCACACGATAGAAACAGTCGCAGGACCAACGTCTTTTAGCAGAACACTGCTTTGGGGTGATTATTTATTTTTAATGAAAGAAGGGATGATCTAAACATAAGTTATTTTTCTAGCCTTTTGTTAAGTAGTGATTACTGAAAATCTGAATTTCAAAAAGAACAAACGTCAATATTGCTAGACACAAACTAAGGGATCACTTTTGCTCGATGTTTCATTGCAAATTGAACCCCCACTAAAAACCATTTGGGGGGATTCTAAAAATTTCAACACATAATAAAGACTACATGTTGAAAGCCTCAGCCTTTTAGCTCTGTTGGAGCGTTCGGTATGTGTAATACATGCATAACCAGCCAGACAGCCAGACAGCCAGCCAGACCAACTGGAAAACTGAAGAGATCTATGTTGACAGTTTTGTGTCGGCTTCTTACTACTTTTGAGGCATGTTATATTTCTACGCTAACAAATTTAATATCTTATCAATGATAAAGTAATCTCCCCACGCCAAAAAAAGTCCGTCCAGCATAGATAAGTTTCGCTTTTGAGATCTACTCATTATCTTATTTTAAACTCTACTCGAAGATGTGTACTCTCTCTCTCTCTCTCTCTCTCTCTGTCTCTCTCTCTCTGTCTCTCTCTCTCTCTCTCTCTCTCTCTCTCTCTCTCTCTCTCTCTCTCTCTCTCCACACACCAAAAGAAAGAAACAAAATTAGCATTTTCTATTGTAATATGTCACGAACTCTATCTACATTAAATGCCAAAAGTAATTTTGATAATTTTATCCAAAATAACGCTAGTACCCACTTTCCCCGTCAGACGTGACCATGAAATGAATTACGGTCAAGTCTTCCCAGGGATAAGAACCAGGAGAGAGGACCAGTATAAACGATATAGGAAGGGAATCGTTCCGTTATCAGAAAAGAGTTAAGTTGAATGGAACAGCCTATACTTTTTAACGAAAAGCAGAATAGTTTATTTCTCTTAAAACTATCAATATTTTTAGTTTGCACCTTCAAACACAAGACAAGATCCCAATTCTTCTTAAAATGAAACTTCTATGGACTCCTAAGTTGAAAATCTAAAAAGATAAGGGAGAGGTATGACCAAACCCAACTTACCTATCGGTATACTCGCAAAATAAGTTCGTAGGACCAGTTAGTTATTCACTTACTCAATGAATATCGATCCCGGTGTGATCTATAATATATGTTCAGTTTACCTCTTGTTTCAATATCTTAATACATACGTGACAACAAGCGTAGAAATCATAGCTACAAAATTAAAAAAATTTCTTCTGCTTTTTGATATTTAATGTCTGATTTTTATCCTCTACACGCTGCGAACACTCATATCTATCTATCGAGAGCAGATAAAATGGGTGATAAGAGCTGGTGGAACTCTAAAGCTTCATCGTGATTGACATCAGTCTGTGACCAGACCACCAGAACCCGACCAACACGTCATGGGCCGGTGTGGCAGGGCATGGCACAACTCTTCCCATAGTTCGCACAATGAAAATTGTTCCGGCCATTCCTGCTGGGTCATCGGTCCCAAGAGATCCAGCAACATCACTTGCTTTGGGATAGGGTGATGCGAAGAAAGGGAGAAGTCGTAACTTAGGGGAAGAGAAGAAAACAATAGAAAAAGAGGAGACAGCCAAAAGACAAAGATAGAAATAAAGAAAAAGAGAGAAAGGAGGAAAGAACGTCAGAAATAGATAGAGAGGAAGAGAATCAGGGCCAAATTATGAACGCATGGGGCCTCCTGGCTGTAGTTCAAACATGTGTCCTCTTATCAAAATGATTATTAAGGTTAGTGAGCAAGAAATTCAATTGAACTGAATTGTAATTGTATTGAATTTCATCCACATATTCATTATTATTATACTAGCATATGCCCATCCAAAATGACGGGGTTATTTATATATGGATCGGCACTCAGAAGCCTAAAGCTATTTTATTGGTAATTCATTTTTTAATAATTCAAGTATCTTGCTTTCAAGTTTTTTTTCAAGATTTTTTTCAAGTCTCAACTCATCTCAAGCTGTTTTAATGTGCAATGATAAAACATGAAGTTCGAAGAGTTTATACAACATAATTTGTATCGTTATATCTCAATAGTAAGTTGAATCTGATTATCCCAACAATCAAACAATTTACAGTGGACCATAGTAACAAAGTATATGTGAAAGAAGGAAGAAAACAATGAAATTACATAAATTGCATTGACAGATATTGTGAAATAAGTGCCTGAAGTGACACAAAAAGATGTTTTTTTAATTTAAGCTGTAAAGCTTTCTAGACTATATATATACATATATATATATATATATACATATATATATATATATATATATATATATATATATATATATATATATATATATCGTATTTCATCATGTATTACCTGCATTTCCCTCGAACGTTATCGCCAAAAAAATCCTACTGCGCATTATCTACGAGAAACATTTTTTTTTCACATATTTGTATCTATATTTATATGCAGGGTACAATGCATTTTTTCATACGAAATTGAAGTTCAAATAGAGGGTGTAAATTAGCCATGGTAGCGGCTTATACATGGTGAAATTAAGTAGATAAAAGTATGTGTGGGCGTGTAAGTATGTGTTGAAATATATTTTGCAGCCATTTTCCATCGAGCAAGTTTCGCGGAACACGATGGATAGTTTTTGTTGATTCAACTTTTTTATTACTTTTATTGTTCGCGAATGAGATTTTTTTTTCGCTGGTTTATCAGAATGGAAGAAATTCCAACATATATATATATATATATATGTGTGTGTGTGTGTGTGTGTGTGTGTGTGTGGTGGGTGTATGTGCGTGTGTGTAAGAGAGAGACCACAAAAGGATCGTGTTATGTCTATATAACACCAAGATAATGAGACTTACAGAGGAACTATAGTTCAAATGTGACAAAATCTACAATGTACACTTCATATATAAGATATATTCCCAAGATAATTTCGATTCGTACTTCATTGTATCTATCAATTGATTAGTACAATAATAAATGAGCTCTGTTTTTATTAATATTGATCACTGTATTTTGAAAACAACAATTTTCACACACGCACATATATATATATATATATATATATATATATATATATATATATATATATATATATATATATATACATATACATATATATATATATGAATAGAGCCCCCTGGTGTATGGGAAATTTATGCGAAAATAAATACAACACTTAAATTCAGCCTTACTTTGCGTCCAGTTCCGTAGCTCAGGGGTAGGATATCGGCCTCCGGGTCTGTAAGCGAAGGTTTTAATCCTACCTCGTGGTACTGGATGGGATAATGGAAAGTCTGTAGCCACACTGAAGAGATGTAATACATCGAAACAGTTGTTTGTGGATGACATTATAATATATATATTGTGTCATGCGCACAAAATAATATATATATTATTGTGTCATCTACAGACAGCTGTTTCGTTGTATTACAATTCTTCCGTATGGCTACGGACTATCCATTATCCTATGCAATACCATAAGGTAGGATTGAAACCTTCGCTTCAGACCTGGAGGCCGGTATCACGGAACTGGACGGTCTGTAAGGTCTAATTTAAGCGATATATTTATTTCCCAATAGCTGTTAATGTAATTTATGCAACTATTTCAGCGTTTGTTTTTTTTTATGCTTTAGACACACTTTAATATTATGGTAGCATGCGTAAATGTTCTCTTGTTGGGGCTCATCAGATCCAAAAACAAAACGGTCATATTAACAGGACACCTCAGCAGTGTTGTTCAAATACTACCTCCTTTTCAGCTACGATTTTAATGCATAGCTCATATCATACAAGTAGTATTTTATATAGGATATTATCATAATGCATTGTATATGAATATTATTTTATAGTACACATCATTTGGTTTTTTGAAACAGGGCTAACTTACATAGTTTACCCCAAAAGCGTATTTAAGAATGAAGCATCCATTGACATGACTCATTTTTCTATCACTTTAATCGAATGTTCAGCCATGTAAATATTAAATTCGCTGAGTCGGTTTTGATCTTAGACTGCATGCAAACCTACTTATTATATCATAAGAAAACTAATTTCACAGAAAAATATCTTTGCGTTGATTTTCTATCAAAATATCCAACAGCAAAATCCGACAATTTTTCTCGCAAACCTTGAAGTAAATTTTCACATTGTATACCATCCGAATTCCATCAATTTGTTTTTCCCTTTAAATTATTAAATAAATTATCCTTATATACATGGTTGAAACAAAACCAAATCTATTTCTAACTGGTAGTACCACTTCATTGGGCTCATTCAATTATTATACTTGGACAATTTGTTACTAGGCACTCTGTGTTCAATTTCCCACCTCGACCAACTACCAATCAGACAAATTGACCAGAGCGGCAAAATATATAAGATCCGATACAACTTATTCTAAATAGTATACGTACGATAGAGAACTGAAATGAGTCTTGTTTATCAAACAATTTAGAGACAAACATTCCATCCTCGATTTTGATATCCAAATCTAAAAACGTTGCTTGCATCCCGTTATGATCACACTTTAGTAGAGATCCCTTAGGATATATAGTACTCTACGATTTTCTGAATTCTCCTCTATCATTGAGAGAACATAAGACATCAATAGAGCCAGTACAACCAAAAAATGGACGTGCTCGCTTTATATTAGTCTAAATCAAAGCTGGAATATGTATCTTTTTTATGTAAATACAAATTTACACAGTAGGGCGCAGGGTCAATTCCTGTTGGGATACCTATGATCTGATGAAATGATTTATTCTCCATTTCTATGGAACATCCCCAATAAGATGACTAACGATCACTTCCAGGAAAGAGCACATAATGTAAGTCCTAATTTTTTTGTTTTAGACCACCAAGTTTGTAAGCCAGATATATTTAGTATTTCCTCCTCATGCAAATTTCAAGTTTACTATTTCGTTTAATCCTTTAATAAGATCTTCTTGGGGAATATTTGTCTAACAACTACTAAAATCGAACGTTGAGACAGATTTAGCCCCTTTATAGGTATCTAAGATATTTAATACTTCGTTAACGTGCATAAAATGATTGAGATTTAAATAACAATAAAATCTACTTTTAATATGAAATTTCCGTATTTGATTGTATATTGAATTGAAAACTTTAGAAACAGCTTTGCTAAGAGGTTTAGTACTGCAAACTCGAGCAGCAACAATAAAGCGATTACCTATTGGATTTTTATGCATGTATCCAGTACATAATCGGTAAGTTTTGTGTATTCTCATCTATCTTGAGACCTAACTCTTCACGTAATGCGATGTTATTAAATATGATATTATCACGTTTACAAGTAGACACTTCATACGTGGATAACTGTGTTCCTATTAAGCCTACTCAAGACAATATCTTATAGATATATTTTTTTGCATATACATCCTACATTATTTGCGGCTTTATCAATCGGGACTATAAAACTATTTTGAAGTTCCAAGAGAACTGCTAATACTCGAGATTTTTAAGCGCAGGACTCGTTTTTGAGGGTGTCTAAAGCA